>OZ016501.1:5560238-5590238 GCA_963966595.1 Physocephala rufipes | reverse complement strand
AAGGATAAACAGAAGGTAATAAATGTCAAAATGCTTTGCAAAATGTAAACGAAGTTTGTGAAAGAATATTCCGTTCATACAATTCAAATAAGAAACAAAAACTAAAACAAGATAAGAACAAGGGTAGCAGACGGCAGTAAAATTAGAAATTTTCAATCTATTACCTGGCAGAAACTTCATTTACTGACCGACAGAAATCATTTTTTTCACTTCCCATAATAGCCAATGTAAATTTTAACATTTCTGCTACTGCCGGCAGAAACAGTAATTTCTATGTGTTCAAGCTATAAGTTCGAATATTGGGAGTAAAAATAACTAGTGCTCTCATTGTATGCGAATAATTTCATTTTAGTTATATAACCCAAACGCAATGTACCGGTATCAGCAACCCTGATTCTGAGTAAACAGCTGTTACTGTCATAGGTATGGAAGGGAGTTTTACAACGGTATCCATTATTTGCTTTACTGCAGTTAGCTCCCGATGGCAGACTGATAGATTTTATTTATAATTCTTATTTGCTTTATTGCCAATTGATTTACTTTTGTTAGTGTTTTTAAGATCCAATCATTGTCGCAATGGAAGAAAGCGTAACCTTCCGGGATCACACGAAATTAAGGGATTTAAAATTTGACGATGAAAAGGTCTCAACAGTAACATCAAGAGAACAGGTCAGTTTTTAACAATTTTACGGACGAGCTCATGACAGAGATATAAAAATCTTCTCATAAATCTAATTTAGCAAAAAACTGAATGCTCCATTGAAAAATGTTTCGACCGTTTTGAACAATTGCAATATTTGGATCGAAGAATAGCTAAATTCCATCGCAAAGATCACCAGCGCTATTTGGATATTATGCTACGACGTCTACCGTCGAACTATGAGTGCCTAGATAGCAGCCGTCCCTGGAATGTTTATTGGATTCTTCAAGCAGCTCATGTTTTAAATCATAAAATATCAGATGAAACGTTGGAACATGTTATTCAGTTTCTTATTAAGTAAATTTATAAATTTGTAACTTATAATCCCTCTAATAATATATGTTGACCATACAGGTGTCGACATCCGAACGGTGGCTTCGCTGGAGGACCAGGACAATATCCACACTTGGCACCGACGTATGCGGCTGTAAATAGCCTTTGTATAATTGGCACGCGAAGCGCTTATCTTGCTATAGACCGCGAATCTCTGATTAAGTTCCTCTTTTCGGTTCGTGAACCAAATGGTTCATTTCGCCTCCATGTGGATGGCGAGACTGATGTCCGTGGCGCCTATTGCGCTATATCGTGTGCAAAATTAACTAACGTCCCCGCGTCTGTATTATCGAAATTATTCGAAAAAACTGGTGATTGGATTGCAAGCTGTCAGACTTATGAAGGTGGATTTGGTGGTGCCCCTGACTTGGAAGCCCATGGCGGTTATACATTTTGTGGTCTGGCCGCTTTGGCACTGCTTAATGAAGGTCACAAATGCGATAAAGAACAACTGCTGGTAAGTAGAGTGTGAAAGGACTCGATCTGGAGGAAATGAAATTTCAATAAGCTCATTATAGAAATGGAATTTGCAACGTCAAATGTCTTTCGAAGGTGGCTTTCAAGGGCGCACAAATAAGCTAGTGGATGGCTGCTACTCATTTTGGGTAGGTGCTACTATTCCTATAGCACAGGCTATTATAGCTCATGAAGGTAAATAAATAATTGTTAAAAGATTGGAAGGTAGTAAATAATTGGACTACAACGGAAACTATATAGGTGGAAAATTTAAGCACTCCCTTTTCGATAGTGCCGCTCTACAAGAGTATATTTTACTATGCTGTCAAAAACCAAATGGTGGCCTCATTGATAAACCAGGAAAGTAAGTTGCACTTGTCAAAGTCCCAAATTAAAAACATACTAAGACATGCATGTCCGACCGATTAAATACGACTAATATTTTTTCGTTTCAACAGGCCTCAAGATCTCTACCATACTTGCTACACGCTCTCTGGTGTCTCGGTTGCGCAGCATTCGGAATCAACACTTAATCCCCAAGTTCTCGGTGACCCCGGGAATGAATTGTTGCCAACACATCCCTTATTCAATGTACCCCCGCGTGCAGTAGCCGAATCATTAGATTACTTTGCTCTTTTGAATCGAGGAAAAAGTGAAAGCTTTGAGAAAAACAGCACTAGCAACGAGCGCGACACCGAAATGGAATATAGTGAAAGCGGTGATGAATTAGAAAGCGGGGAAGATATTACACCATCATCAATAAGTTCATCCACTTCATGCTAAGTCACAAAAACGTTAAATAGCTTTGGATATGTTTGCCATTGAAAATAATTTTGCTAACAACCGTCTGACAGCGGAATTTTCAAGCACCGAAGCTTCAAATGTACCATGAAATTAATAATATAAACTATTGTACCTACCGATTTCTTTCAATAGATTTTTGCACACCCTTTACTCCGGCCGTAACATAGTTGTGTCCTTGTTACAGCAGTTAATGGATTAAAAACTTGTTAGAGTGTAATTAATAACTTATAAGTTATGATTAATAACGAATATGTATGGGTTTTCTTTTGAAAAATCTTGGCATTTTTAGAAAATAAATATTTTTAAAATTGTATGCCTAGAAGTTCATAACTATGCATCCCTTTTAATTACAAAATATTTTTTACTCTAATCATGGAGTAGTTTTTATACTTATCGGAATAAAGTTCAAATACAGCTACAAAGTAACTACAACGCCTCTTGGACCAAAATACCTTATCAATAATACATTATTGGATACAAATCTGGTAATTATTCTATATACATTGCTGCTTTGAAAATAATTTTGTTTCCTCTTTTATGCAAAATTATAGAATCATCAACATTATTCATTATATTATTTCCTGTTGAGCATTATTTATTATAATTTTGGCTTTCGAGGTTCTCTCTTCTATTTCTCCCCCTCCATAAACCCGGACCATTCAGTAGTAACTTCCTAAAATTTCAGAAATATAATGAATGAAATTACTCTCGGAACATTGGAACTTCCCGAGAACCTATACATTTCGAACATATACTGAAGAATAGTTAGGGCCTTTATTAAAATCCGATATAGACACTATCATTCCGTCTACATTTAAATTGAAAAAGTTTGTAACAAAACATCGAATTTTATTAATTTTTTAAAATGAACACATTTTCTGGCGAGTAGACAACACTGCTCGTTACATATTATTTTGACATTTGTATCATAGCGAATTTACACAGTTTCTTGCCTTAATAGCAAATACTTTGAATTTTTTATTTCAGGATGGAACACAGAATTATTCTCAATTGTCGATCATGCCTGGGTGATTTTGATGAAACCGAAATGATTGATTTGTTTGTCGAGAAGGAAATCAGCGGGGTTACAAGATCAACTGTAAAGCTGAGTAAAAAGCTGGAATACTGTTGCGGTATTAAGGTAGTTTCGGACAAATAAATGCAACTTTTAAGCTGGCATTAACTATTTTGTTTTTAATAGATTCGAGAGTCCAATGAAATGCCTGCAAAAATTTGTTTAAAGTGTTTTGACATAATACGCATCTGGTACAACTTTCGTCAATTGTGCATTAATTCACAGATTTATCTCGAGAGCATGTGCAAAGATCGGCATGGTCCTGGAGATTCTGATGATAATGATTACTTGGAATACCTGCTCGAAGATTTGCAAATATTTCGAATGGAAGCGCAAAAAGATAATCCGCAACTGGATGTTAACATAATACAAACAGATTCAGATAATGAATATGGCTACAGTGATGAATACTTGGAGAGTATAAAGAATGAAGCTGATGAATCAGATGCAGATGTAATACAGATGGTGGAAAATATTAAAACAGAAACCAAAGATCTCGAGGTAAAGGAAAAATCACCAAAGCGAGATAGTCAAATGCAGATGCCGAAAAAGCGCAAAAAATCGCAAAACCGCACCTTGCTAAAGAAACGATTTAGGCCACCATCGCCATCTACGTACATGTGTTCCATATGCGGTAATGTTTACACAAAAAAGACTTCATTTGCATATCACATGAGTATACATTCCAATTCCCGTCCACATGAATGCGAGTAAGCCTGTGACCATTACAAGCTTCAATTTTGTAATAGTAGTTGTATACTCTAGACTATGCGGTAAATCTTTCCGTCAAACGAGCGAACTAAAAAACCATATGCGACGACACACCGGGGAACGGCCATATAAATGTAGTTACTGTGATCGTCATTTTATTGATCGTAGCGAGAAGCATCGCCATGAGAGGTAATAAAATTGGCAATCATCAATTAAAATTTTGGTAACTCTCGCTAATTTCAAGGATTCATACAAATACTCGTCCCTATGTCTGCAAAATTTGCGGCAAAAGCTTTATGTATTCAGCTATTCTGAAGAATCACACAAAGTTACACTCAGGAGAAAAGAATTTCAGGTGAGCTTACTATTCAACTCCATTTATAATTCCTCTGTTACACTTTAAAAATCGAAACTTGTTTTTAATAGTTGTGTTGTGTGCCGAAAAGCATTTACTCTGCAACATCAACTTAAGGCCCATTTGCAAACGATTACTCATAAGCAAAAGGAAGCACAAGGCATCGGTGTCGACTACCACGTGTTATATGAATAAATAAGAAATTTTTCGGCAAAATTTCTGCTAGTATTACAACAGGGCAATTAATACAAACCGTAGTTATAAAAATTACATTATTTTGTTTTTACCTAGTGTGACAACATTTAATTTTATTGTTCTAGAGACAAAAGTTTATGCAAGTGTGTATTAAGATGAGCTTTCAATTGATGAGGTAACTTAAACGATTTTGAACATGGATTACATCTGTAAATATACAAAAAAAACACTTATTATGACGTGTACGCAAATTCCTAGAAATTCTAAAAATACCTAAATGGTTTCTCTCCAGTATGGATTTTCTCGTGTGCTTTGAGTGAAGTAGACAACGAAAATGCTTTCCCACATGTACTGCATGTATACGGTTTCTCATTTGTGTGTATTCTAATATAATAACAATCATAAAGACTTCCTACCATTTAATCAGATGATAGAATTTACCTCTCGTGCTTTATGTGGGTGCTGCGATCTGCAAACCGACGATTGCAATACTGACAACCATATGGCTTTTCCCCTGTGTGAATACGCATATGAGCAGACAAATTACAGGCAGCATTAAAGCGTTTAAAGCATAATCTTCATACAAAAATCATAACAATTAATACAATATCAAAAACATTATAATTCTTTCGACTTACTCGCATTCGAAGTTTTTCTCGTTGCGGTGGATCTTCATATGGAAATTAAGCAGGTTCCGGTTTGTAAAGTGATTACCGCATATATCACAAATGAAGATAGTTCCTTTACCAACATTTCGTTTACGTTTCGGTAATTCTTTAATCGCTCGCATTACCACCGTATCGCTATGAGAAACATAATTTTTGTTGTCCGGCGCTGACTGTGATTGCTCATCGGGACTTTCTAACAAATATTCTACCGTCTCATCTACTTCATGATTTCCCGATTTCAATACGTCATCATCCATGGAAATATACGATGTTTGTTCGGCATCTTCTATATCTTCTATATGTTCATAATCATATTTCTCCTCAGCTTTGATTTCATTTGAAATTATATAGAAAAATTGCCTTTCATCACCTTTAGAATCTGCTTCATTTGATGTATGGTGTGACATTTCGTTTGGATCTCCCACATGCGAGTTGTTCGCGTCACATTCTTCTATTGCTGCAGAGGCAATGGAACCCAATGAATTATCGCTCTGTTCCTGCTTGTTTCCTGTTAAATACTGGCAACGGAGCTCTATCTCATCGTCATTTTCCACAGCATCTACCTCAAGGCTAAACTCTGATGTAGCTTCTGAGTTTAATTCTTGTTTAACCGTCGTTGTGGTACGCAAGCGTATGCCGTTCACTTCACCATCTTCATTGATACATTCATTATTTCGGTTCGATAGTCCCAATAAATACTCATTTACCAGGTTGTTAGTTTGCTCTTGAGAGAGTTTACAGCCAGAATTAATTATATTATCATTATCTTCACTGTCTTTATCTCTCGCTGCTTCTTCTTCCGTCAACACTCCATCCGTGCTTCTTTCACCTACGGATTTTTTCGCGTTTACCTTATGTCCTGGACTATTATTTGTACTCTCTCTTATAGCTTTCCCACTATAACTGCCTGCATAGTCTGAAAACTCATCATGGGTGCTGTTTGTGTTTTCATCCAATATTTCACCAACAATATCTTCTTCCATCGTATCTAATGAATCTTCCCGAGGCTTTTTAAGTTTAAACAGCGATGTCGCTGACCTTGCCTTCTGCATTACGATTTGCAAATATTTATCAGAGCTTTGACAAGTTCTTCGGAAATTAACCGCCAATTTAAGGGAAGTGAGACACTTCCTACAGATTTTCTGTGGAAGACTATCATTGGCTCGTACCTAGAACGTTTAGAATTTCTCGTCATCAGGATTTATGTTTTTATAAAAGAACCCTACCACAACTCCAGTACAATCAAATATTTGTTGAGAGAGTTTATTATCGTTGAATATATATTTCATGGCGTCTTCGTTTGCTCCCGATTTCTGAGGATCCTCTAGCAAGCACACTCTGCATACGTTCCATTTAATGCTGATATCCATTTGTTTCAATGTAAATATTGAGAAGGTTGATTTCAAGTTTATAATTTAGATACTTGATGAAATTGAAAAGAAAATACGAAACAAGGAATTTCATTTCTTAGGACAAGTTTGTAATGTGGAACAATGCCATAATTATAAACATTCATATATAAGTTCCACCATTTGAAGAATTTGTGCCGTTTACAAAATTCGGTTGACGTAAAATATCCAAAAGTATCCGAATTAGTCTTTGTTCTTCTGCTCAGAGTTGTGGCAACCATAATGTTCTTCGTAATTTGCACTAGTGGTGAAAAAACAAAATTAACGTTAGTCGACTCAGGCAGTCAACAATGGTGGACATAGGACATGCGCTTTAAAAAAACGAGGAAAGTTAAAGTAAATTATTTTTATATTAAAATACGCTATATGCTTATATGTAAAAACAAATAAACATACAAGGGAGCATATAAACATATAACTTGACCATAACTGAACCGTACTGAGTGTAATATAATAGGTAATATTTACAGCAAAATGTAAAAATGAATTATGTTTCTTAGTTTGCTGTGCTTTAAATTGATCTCGGCAATATGTCAAAATTCTAAAGGCGATAAATTCCATGCAGAGAAGGAGGTAGTAAATTTGTTTTTGTAATGTCATGTAATTGATTTCAATTACAAGAGAAAAGAAGAACAAGAGCAGCGACCACGAGAAAAACAACATAAATATTTAACTTTTTCCTCTCTAAGAGCCTGTGCTATTTTAACGTTTCGACGCTGCCGAAAACGCTGGTATTGTTCTAGGGCCTTATCCACAAAGGCACATGGTGAGTTAAAACAGCGCCGTCTCAAAAGTTTCTTCTGTTATGCCCTTATTTTGTAAAACGAAACGAAGGAATTTTTCGTTTCACTTTTGTGTTTTCCTTAATTCTTCTCTGCTCTGACAGCTTATATATAAGCAGCAAATAAAAATTCGGCTGACACGAATAAACAAATGTTGTTAGTGCTTATCAGTGCATTCCAATACTGTTGAATATTTTTGAGTGCCGGTACCGAAGCGAGCAAGAAACCTTTCGCTTGAGTATGAGCGATGTGGTGTCATAACAATTTATTTAGTAACATTGAAGACGTCGTTTAGCATTGACGGTATTTTTGTTGCGCGCAAACAAATGGATGGCTAATGGAAAACATCGTAATTAAAGGATCTGACGAAAGTTTTGCATAATATGAAATATTTGAGAACTGGAGAACAGCTGTTGATACCATAATAACGTATGACGTTAAGAACAATGCCCAAAATGAAACTTCTTATCATGACGTTTCTTTAAAAAAATCTGTTCCGTGCGCTAGTATTTTTACCACCCAAGGATTTTACATCTCATAAATTAGTTTAAAATTGCTTTATAGTAGTTTTACGTTGTTTTGCCAGCATGGCTGTTTATCATTTATGCCGAATTTGTCTCACAGAGGGAACTAATACTGATGCAATGCAGCCTCTATTTGATGAAGAAAATAGTCAATGTTCTGAAATTGTTCGAAAGATAGAGGAGTGCGGAGGAATTGAGGTACTGATGACCATAAAGAAAATTGTTATTCGAATTAAACTCTTAAACTGCAGCTAAAACCACACGACGAGTTTCCCAAATTAATTTGTGATCAGTGCTTACACATCCTGGATACATCCTATAAATTTCGTACCATGTGTCAAGCTAGCGAGCAGGCACTGTTGGATGCTATCGTAAAGGTTAATATTGCCCATTATTTAATTTTATTCATTTGTTATATATATATGTTTATTAGTCCGAATTGAAGAGTGAACCACATGAGTCAGTTAATGTTGATTCACATAAATCCAATAATGAGACGGAAATCTTTTTTGACTTACGTACGGAGATAATTGAAGCAGAGGAAGTTGATATCGATGTACTAGCCAAGACGAATGGTTTCGATGAGGAGAGCTTGGAAGACTTTGTCGTATCTGGCGATGATATTACAACAGATTCAGAATTTATACCTATACAAAAACGGGGGCCGAAAATTATAAAATTGCCCAAGAAAACAGTTGGGCGTAAAAAGCGAAAACATATATTGAAACCATTGCCTATAATTTCTGCAAAAAATCCACCATGTAGAGGACGAAGAAAGAAAACAGATATAGAAGATCAAATTATGTGCGAAATCTGCGGAAATATTTATTCGAAGCGGAGCAAGCTTAACATGCACATGCGAAGACATTTGGCCGAAAAACCGTTTGAATGCGAGTATGTAATACATTCCCATCAAACACGGTTCGAAAATAAAATAAATATATTTGATAAATACCTTTCATAGAATCTGTGCAAAAACTTTTGCATGCCCATCAGAAATTCGGCGGCATATGCGTGTCCATACTGGAGAGAAACCTTTCGTTTGTAAATTTTGTGGTCGAACATTTGCCGATCGCAGCACAAATATAAAGCATGAGAGGTATAATTATTTGAAAATATGAAATGTATGCCAAAAGTACCAAATTGTAAAAGCTCTGCTTTTACAGGATCCACACTAAAGAGCGTCCATTCAGCTGCAATACCTGTGGGAAAGCCTTTACTTATTCGAATGTTTTGAAAAATCACATGTTAACGCATACTGGAGAAAAACCATTTTGGTATGTTTACCCTGTCAGTTTGCCTCTGTTATTTAAAACTCTTAATAGCAAAGTAAATCACTTAAGTTGAGCAGTTCGTCAATTAACTCTCAAAAAGGATATTCGAAATAATGTTCGAATGCGCCATCGTATTCATTGCAGAATTCGCGATATAGCAGAATAGCTGAAGACAAGAAGTACATGAGGTTTCAGTTGTAGTGACAAATAACTCATAAACCAGTGATAACAATTATTAAATTTTATATCTCTGCCGTTGGATAATAGCACTTATGATTAATCAGTCAAATTACATTATTAATCAATCCTTCCGACAGCGAGAAATTATTGAAAGCCCTTCGCAAATGGCCTCGTGCGTTCAGTGATTAAATTGTTTTCATAAATCTATCTACAAATTATAAGAACATAATTTGTATTGATATTGACTCGCGGTAGAGAAGCGTACACACATCATATATTTTGTAGTTTATATAATTATCTATTTTCTATATTTTATTTATTAATCCCTAAATTTCATCATTTCAGTTGCATTCCTTGCAACAAAACTTTCTCACGTAAACATCAGCTGGACCAACACTACGCAACACTGACGCATCAACATACAGTTAGAAATAATGCTTCCTTAAATGGTGCAATCGAAAAAAACGATGTGAATGATATGCCAGCAACAGAAAAAAATAATCTTAGCGATGCATTTCAGCTGGATGAATCGTTTGACAACAGTAAGAATTAGTTTTAGTAACATAGTAATAGTTTTTAGTAACATCTTTTCGAAATAGGATGTAAATTTTTTGTAAAGTATAGAAATAGTACATTAATTTATAAATAATACTATATTGTCTATGATTTCTTAAAATATAGATATATGCAATTTATGAATAATTTATTATTGATGGTTCATTGTTCAGCCTATTCTACTTTTTTGTTTCTCTTCCTTTTGCTTATGCATAATCGATCTGTAATGAACATCAAGATGCGTTTGTCGCTGGAATGCTTTATTGCACAAGTCACATCTGGCATAAAGAAAATATAGTAATAATTCGATAGTGATAACAAAATTGATTTTGAGTCTTACTTAAAAGAGCGTTCTCCAGTGTGTATCAGCATATGGTTCTTTAATATATAAGAAGTAGTGAAAGCCTTCGAACATTGGGGACATACGAATGGGCGTTCATTCGTATGAGTTCTAAAAATAATAAGATTTTTTTAATAACTCTATTAATTAGAACTGTGTACCTCTCATGTTTAATTCTGGTGCTGAAATCTGAAAACCGTCGTTCACAATGCTTGCATGCGAATGGCCTTTCGCCGGTATGACGACGCATATGGCGATTTAATTCTGAATGAGTGAAAAATTTGTCAGGACAAAGCCTATAATAAACGAATTCCAAAGATGTTATTCTTCGTCAATATCATTTCGTTATAATACTAACTCGCATTGAAATTGTTTATCGCCAGTATGCCGACGCAGGTGAGTTTTGAAATGGTGTTTACAGGTAAAATTATTACCGCATTGATCACAAATAAAGTTATGGTGTTTATCATCCGTCTTTTGCTTTCGAGATGAAAGCTTCAATTTGCCAATAGCATGATAACTTTGTTTTTCTTGTAATTTGGCATATTTCCTTTTTGTTTTTAATTTTGATTCTACTTTTAAAGTCGTCATGTTATTAATAAGAACTGCTTCCACATCCGTTTTATCTGCCGCAACCTCAAAATCGACTAATTTATCTTTCAGATCGTTCGCGCAACTGTAGCCGTCATTAGTGACAGCAGAGTTTTCTGCGCCACCTTCAAATAACTCTTCACAAGATTCTTCTTTAACTAAACAAATAACTTCGTTGTGGTTTTCTTCAAGAGGCAACTCATCTTTTAATTCAAAACTATCTCCGGATACAGGATTAACATTTTCATTCATAAGTCGTTGTTCTTGATAATCCACTGTGCTGAAATACTTCTGTGCAGATATACAACGTTCACGGAATTCATATGCTTTTTCCAAATCCTTCCCACAATGTTTACATATATGTTGTGGCAACTGCTTCAAATTTTTCAACTGTTAGAAATAGATTTTATAGCGTCGTGTTTTGCAAATTATAATACACTTACTCGTATACCAGTAATCTCTTCAATTTTTCTTACTAGTTTACAATAGTTTCTATCAAACAATCTTTGAGCCTGTCCATCTTTAATAAACTTTGTGCAAATTCTGCACAACTCCCACTTGCCCATTTCATTAGTCAAATCAGCCTTCCAATATAAACATTCGCAACCAATTGAACACGCATGAAGTCTATTTCAGTGTTGCAGAGATCAGTAATTGTAAGTGTTGCAGGGAACTCTTTTAGGCCCTTCCGTACATAGTTCTTTCGTACATTACAGTTTGCGAAATTGTATTAGATATACAACACTACCTCCTTCAAGCTACGCAAGGATTACAAGAGAATGAGGATAATTATTTCCTAAAACAAGCACAGCCGTTTGATAAAAATTGCTTTTGATTGCGTTTGATCGACTGCTTAATTAAGTAAAAAAGCACGTTAAAATATAGTCGAATTTATAAGCTTGTTTTTAATAAATAAAGTATAATTTATATAATTTGTATTTGTTTATTTTTATATAATTTGTAGCTTATATGCCTTTCCTTTTCCTCAGAAAATGTAACTGAATAGTAAACATCCCAACTTTTGTGTGCAGATACATACGATCATTGGAATGCTAGACCTAAGTTGAATAAATAAAATAAAAGCAAAATAGTTTTAATGACAAAATTTCAGGATAGTGAAAAGCAGAGACAACTCTTATCTCTGGTGAAAAGTTTTGCACTATATGTCAGTTGGGCATAAATTTCTGCTCCTTAATAAAAAACTAATAGTTTCTCATAAAGTTGTACACATATAAACAATTCAAATTGATGATAACTGAGCTATATTAACAATATTCACTGATGCTAATGCCGGAAGAAGAAACAGTTGTCGGTGTTGCGGTATCTGTACTCGTCCATTTTACTCAGTGAAGATCACCGTCTTTGATAAACTCACACATGGTACTTTAAACTATAGCAAAATGTCTAATATAAAAGAAGACTGTGATGAAGCAGCATGAAATATATAAACGAAAGTATTCTCAAACCTCAGTAATTACACGTCTTTCGTCAGCTATTTCCCAACAACGAAAGTACGATCGATATTCATAATTACCACGAATATGATTTTATTAATAATTTGATATGAATTAAAATTATATACTAATAATTTCTAATATGTACTGCGTTCCATCCCTGATTATATATATAACTGACATCTAGCATCAATTATATATAACTGACATTTAGTTTCAATTTTTTCAGCAATGTCAAACGTGGATCACCTGTTACGGTTCAGATTTGTCAATTGATTTGCTGCTTATTTTTATGTTAAACTAATCCTTAAATAAAATCAGAAATGTCAACTAAAATTTTCACAGATATCAATCTATACGATCTTCTCTGCATAAGTCACAATGCCGACCAAGCAGAAATCCGAAAGGCTTATAGAAAGAAGGCTCTTCAATGCCATCCGGATAAAAACCCAAACAATCCAAAGGCCGCAGAACTGTTTCTTGAACTATCCAAAGCGTTGGAGCTATTAACAGATAAGTCTGCTCGTGCCGCCTACGATAAGATATTAAAATCAAAACAGGCAACGGAATTACGGAACCAGAGTATAAGTATCAAACGCCAAAAGTTACAAGCAGATCTGGAGCAGCGTGAACAAGATGCTCAGCGCGAACTCTATAACGTCCAAGCCTACACGGTTCATAAGACTGATGAAGAAATTTTACAAGAAGAAATTATGAGGCTGCGTCGGGAAGGCTCGAAGTTACTGGAAGAGGAACAAAAGCTAATGCGGGAACAGTTGCAGAAAGCAATGTCGGACTCTAAGAAAGAGTATACGTTCGATTCATCTAAGCATCGTATTAAGATTAAATGGAACGCCAACAAAAATGATCTTACTAACGGTGGCTACACAGAAGATAACATTTTGCAGTACTTAAAAAAATACGGAGAAATAGTCGCATTTGCCATGTCAAAGAAGAAAGGAAGTGCAATGGTGGAATTTAAATCATTGGAAGCATCAGAAATGGCTCTGGCTTATGAAAAAGGAATACTGCAAAATCCTTTAAAATTAGAGTGGTTGGCGCAACCTCCACAAAATGATGGCAGCAATGTTACAACTTCTACTTTAGATTTTGAAGACGTTGTTCTGCGAAAACTTAGGCAGGCCGAAGAGCGCAAGCGAATTATAGAAGAAATGAAAAAGGAAGATGAACTGGATGCGCAAAAATGAATTTCATACTAGATGTGAGTGGGAAATAATTTAAGTATCACCTGGGGTTATAAATAAGTATACTTGTGTGAGCGAAGTTCTATTGACTGTAATTATATGTATAGATCCATTTATTATAATTTATTTGCATTAAAAAAATCAAATAAAAGAAATCGAAATATAAGTGATTAAGGGGGGATTAATCTAAGGGATTATTTTCCATATAAATTTTAAAAGATAAAAGAAAAATATAACAAGTACTAAACGATTAGTAGATCGTAAACTTTTGTATTTTTGGAGCACGGCTTTATGAGGGACACAATACCAACATTAAATTATAAATATTACTTTTTCCGAGACGATCGACTGAATTCTTCGAATACCGGATAAAATTTAGAACAGCTGTGCTTTAGCATCGTTGAATACCGGGTTGTACAGAAAATTATTTCGTTCTTAGTAAAAATTAAACTCTTAAAGCTTGTGCATATTTCATTCAGTTATATATTCCCCGATTTGATCCAAAACCCTTTGCCATCTTTCTGGTAGTAGCTTAATTCCTCGTTCGAAAAATTTCTTATCCTTACTAGAAAAAAATTGCTCTATGTCATTTTTCACACCATCATTTGAGACGGTTTTGCCGTCCAAAAATTTTTGCAGAAATCGAAATAAATAAAAATTTGACGGTGCTAGATCTGGAGAATGTTTTGGGTGTGGTAGAACGTCCCAACCATATTCTAACAGCTTTCGTCGAATGATTAGACACGTATTAATACTCCCATTATCATGGTGGAATATTATGCTCTTTCCATTGACCAATTCTGGTCTCTTCTGTTTTAAGGAATCATTTAATTTATCCAGTTGATGACAATAAAATTCGGTATTCATAATTGTATGTTCGGGAAAAAGCTCGAAGAAAATAATTCCCCTGAAATCCCACCACACTGAAAGCAAAGCCTTTTTTTGATCTATAGTGATTTTCGACGTAATTTCTTTATCACTACATGATCTTTTACGCCGAGCATTATTATATACAATCCATTTTACATCCCCTGTAATGATTCGCTCTAGAAATGGATCATATCTCAGACGTTTGAAAAGCATATCACAAACATCAATTCGCCAAAGTAAATTTCTTTCAGTAAGAACATGCGGAACCCAATTATCCAATTTTGAAATAAAACCAAGACGTTTAACGTGATCATAAACGATCGAATTCGATAAATTCAATCTTTCCGCAATCTCTCGAGTTGTTACACGGGTATTTGCATCAATCAATGCTTTTATTTTGTCTTCATCAGCTTCGACTGGCCTTCCAGAGCGCGGTGCATCTTCAACATCGGTATTACCGGAACGAAATTTTGCAAACCAATTCTGACACTGGCGTTCTGTTAACACATCCTCACCATATACTTCGGCTATTTTTTTTCTCGCTTGAACAGCATTTTCGCCTTTACGATAGTAAAACAGCAAAATATGTCGGAAATGTTGTTTTCGACTTTCCATATTTTATGACGCACTCAATAAAGCTAAATGACTGTGAAAAAGTTAAATTTTTTTTTCATACAAAGAAACGAAGTTACTTTACGAAAGCCCAATAAATTAATTTTCAGAGATGTCACTTTGAACAACGTATCACTTAATTAATGTTTTGAGAATTTTTTACTCACATATTCACGAGTCAACACAAATTTGCAATCATGTGATTGAGACTTTTTTCAAAATTACTGCGTGAAGTTTTATTAATACTTGGAGTAAATTTTTGAAGCATTTTTCATAGGACCTGCTGATGTCACAATTGATATGTAAATATGGATAAAGGCATGCGAGATCTTGAAAATGTGGTGTCTTCCCAGAAAGAGCAATTAGTCCGATATGAAAAAAGATTGAAAGGTAATTTCTATCCTACATACATATTTACTTTGTAACAAAATTTAAGCCATCTCATTTGCATAGATGTAATTAATGCATACAAGGGCCTCTTAAAAGAGAAGGAAGCACTTGAGGCGAGCTTGTCTGCCTTAACAACTACATCATCCAGCAGTAATAGTGACGTTGCAGACGTTTCTACTACGACTACCGAGGCGTGCAGAGATGATAAAAATCAAGTTCAAACACAAATTGCGACTTTAATGAATTCTTTAGCGACCCTTTCAGCAGAAAAATCGCGCATAGAGGCTTCTTTCCAGTCGGATAAAAAACAACTCCTTTATCGTTTGAGCCAGAAAGATCAGGCAATTACAGACTTAGAGTTAAAGGTAAAGAGCATCGAGGAGCGAGCAAAGAATGATGTAGCGGAGATGAAAGCTAAGTGGATAGCCGAACGAAAGGAACGAGAACTAGAAACCAATAACCAAATGCTAATGATACGCGAATTACAAAAGTTGTACGCAGATGAACGGCATCTGAAGGAAAATATTGAAATGCAACTAAATAGTTTTAAGATGCAATTCGTTAGCGATGAAGCTGAAAACAAACGATTAATAGAGCTGGAAACGCAGCTAAAGGATGCTCGACAGCAGCTACTCCAACTACAACAAACGAATATGAAAGAACAAAATAACGATGAACATTCCATTAGCAATGAAATACTTTTCCAGCAAGTGCAAAAAGAAATGCAACAATTAAAGGAACAACATGCGGTAGCGATAAAAAATGAACAAAAGCGTGTGCAATTAGCGGAGGAACGTAGTACAAAATTGGCATTTGCGCACGAAGAGCGAGTTGCAAATTTGGAAGCGCGTTTATCAGAATTAAGCGATACCGTGGGAACCTACGATCGCTTACGACAGCAGGATCAGAAAAATATACAAAAGCTCAAGCAAAAACTGCAGAACATCGATAAACTGAAACAGGAATATCGTAGTCAAGAAGAGAAAACAACGCAGAAACAATTCAACAGTTTAAGTGAAAACGTAAATGAACTCAACATTCCAAAAATTTTAGATGAGATTATGCGTCTTAAGAAGTTGCTACTTAAAGAAAATGCTCAAGCAACAAATCCTATTAATATCAATAAAATATTTTCGATTGGTGTGGATCATGCCGCGTGTGAAGAAGATCTTAATAATGTGCAGCAACAGCTCCAATCGGGTGAGTCTTAATGGAAATTTCAATTACTTTTTCTTTTTGTTTTTTTTTTTTATTTTTAATGTTTCACATTCCACCAGCCAAATCAGAAATCCAGCTACTTCGGCAAAAATCGGAAATGCAAAAAGCCCACATTTTAACTTTACAAGATAAAGTTAAAGTACTGAATCGTAATATAGAGGAACAAGAAGTGGATCTGAAGCAACAGAACGATCGACAAATTCAGGCTATATTGGATGAACGCTCGAAATGGAAGGAAACACTTGGAGAGATTGAATGTGAATACAGGAGTAAGATAAACGAAATTGAACAGCAACTACAGAAGCAAAGACAGCGTTCGCTTCAACTTCTTGAAGAGAAGGATCAAGAAATTAAGGCATTACAGACCTCTTTCGAAGTTTTCTATACGGCGAATACCAATCCAGTAGTGCCTTCTAGCGATAGTGCTATAATTCCAACTGATGAATCGTTAAATGTAACGCAATCGGACGGTGAAATTATGGTTGGCTCTTCTCATCGTGAGCAAAAACTCAGCTTACCAGCGAAGTCCAAGCAAATAATTGCTGGTGAGAAATGCCACATGTTACATTATGCCAATGAAATAGCTCGAAAGGATATGGAGATTGCTGGATTGCGCAAAGCAAAATATTCCGCTGAAAATTCATTGCGAAAAGCAATTCAGGAAAAAGTTACGACTCAGCAAGATCTTAATGACAAAATCTCCGGATTGGAAGAACAAGTCGATCGGTAAGCTTAGCAAATAATTTGTGAATGTTAAATTTTAAAGTTTTAAAAAAATTGTGTTCTGGTCTACAGACTTGAACGTTGCAAGACCCGTGAAGGTGCCAATTTGGAGTATTTGAAGAATGTTATTATCAGTTTTATATCAACAAAGGATTCCGATGGAAAACAACATATGTTGAACGCTATTAGTGCAATACTACAATTTACACCCAATGAAATGCGAACGATTAAAGCAGCAGCATTTTCAAAGAAGTAGAATCCAATGTGCTCGGTAGTTGTTTGTTTTTTTTTTTTTTTTTTTGTATAATATTTTTTTAAATTTAATGTCTTTCCGAGAAACATGATTAATTAAAACCATTTACTTTAAGTTTTGCTAAATGGTCTTTGAGTACCGCTGGAAACATTGCTAACATTTTAAAACGAGCTCCCATTTGTTTAGGTTCGGTAAGCATTTTATAGCCTTCCATTAGGATAGTTCTATTTTCTGGTAATGCGTCTTGTATCAGTTTCTGCAAGCATTATGAACATTTGAGGTATTTTAGTTTAATATTCATTTAAAAGCAAACCTCTAGACGAAAATCCCCACCCATTTGTTCCAAAAATGATTTTTGCTCCACTGGACCAAAGCATATAACTTGGCCGCGTTCCTCTGCAATACGTTTTATATGGGCGAAATCGACATCTGCCGTAAGATCGGCAGTCCCTGGGTCCCTTAGTGGATCATGTAGAGTATGTTTACGAAATGCCTAAAATTATGTAAAATCAATTTCTATTTGAAGAGCATATATCAACTAATGTACTCTAAAAGTATCTGATTTTTCACCAATATGTCCGTAATCCATAATCAGTCCAATGCCACCATATCTTTCAAATCTTTCCGCCAACAAACCGACAATCCGCTCAGTTTCCACAGAGTATTCTAAGCATTCTCTTTTCTCATTTTCTGCAGCTTTATAGAGTTTTGATATTGGTGTTTGCGATTTTGATATAACGAACCGTAATTCATCACTATTTAAGTCAATATCTATTAAAATTTCTTTCCACAGCCCATCTTTATCTAATTGGAGCTTGTGAATAGGTAGTGCATCGAAGAACTCGTTAGCTACTAACAGAGAAAATTCATTGGGCACATCTTCCAATTGTTTATGCCAAAATACTTCAATGCCGGACAAGGTGTTGCCCTTTTGATAATACTCTAAATTGTCGTCATCCAACAAAACATGCTCGAAACATAGTTGTTGGGCTTGAATTTTGCTTAAAGTCGGACTTATTTCCACCATATGCAAAGAAAACCTCGTATCCTTCAGTATCTTTGTGATCACCTTAATAATATCACGTGCTAATTTTCCTCTACCTGGACCGAGTTCTACAATCTGGAACGGTGTTGGAGAGCCTATTTTGCGCCATTCAGACAATAACCATACTCCAACCAACTAAAATATGCCCCAAGAATATTTCGAAACGTTAAGAAATTATAAAACCAAATATGTATCGCTCCTTTGGACAGAATTCTTTCGGTGTACCTCGCCAAATATCTGACTGATTTCGGGTGATGTAATAAAGTCTCCTTCTTTTCCAAAAACGTTACGATTCATGTAATATCCTGCATTTGGATGTGTTAAGACTTCTTTCATATATTCCGCCACCGTAATTGGTCCTGTTGCCAATATTTTTCCTTTCAGATATTTGATCAAATTGATTTCTTGCATTCCTTGCGAACCCAATTTTGGCGACTCTGCCTTGTCATTTTTAAGAAAATTTGGTCTTCGCACCGTTTTATAACTACATCGGCGCCCTAGTATTTTGGAAATTCCTTTATATAAATTTGTCATTTTATCAAAATCTTTCTATCTAACCGGTAAGAAAGATAGAGATAGGACATTTCACACTAATCCACATACATTTGATCTATCCAATCACAGAATGGTACAAATTCAGCTGGAACTTCGTACACATTTCTTAGGAAACTCGTACTCACGTCAATAGCTATCAAAAGCATAGGCCTTGAGTAGAGGGTGATGTATTTTAAGCGTCAAAGGTTTGGTGAATATGGTTGAGTCTTCTGTGGAGTTTGATTAATTTTTTCACAGAATTTACTTCGAAATTGTTAAAAAATAGTTCAACGACGAATAGGGAGATTAGTTGTACGGAAATTTAATATTTTTTGGTCTCTTAAGCTTTTAAAACACAATATTTGGTATTAAGATGAGGGACGTGCTGCTTTATGATACCCCGTTACAATCGTTACAGAAATCACGCCACTTTTGTTTATGCGAGGTGAAATATGTTATTTTTTTCTAGAAACGGGATGAAATCAATCAATAACAAAAATATGGTACAAACTAAATTTCAATATGGTACAAGCAATTTCAGCTAAATTTGTACCATTCTCTAATTGTGTAGTGCAAATGCCTAGACAAAATATCCTATATTTCTATCTCTAATTGCAATGAATCCACAATTATAACTGAGGGCGCATCACATCAATATGATTGACAGTAAGTAAAGTTGGCCAGCTGATATCCCTTGTTCTATAAGTAAATTATACTTATTAAAACTTTTACATTCGTCCTAGAAAATTAGGGCAAAAATTCAAATGAAAATTTTCATTTCCTTACAAAATATTTAATAAAGTTTAAAGCTTTGACAGAGAGTCTATCTGTCAAAATTACATGGGTTCTTGTTGAGATCGAGAACAGTTTTATTTCCAGTTTACGGCACACTGCTGCTACGCCGCTAGACTAATTTTTTGTAGTAGTTGACGTAATCTTCTTTCCTTCTCTTTTTTTATTTTTATGACAATTGCGACACGAGGCGCTAGCTACCAGCTGCCATAGTTGTGTTTGAGCTTTTAAAATAGCTCGGCGAAGTTCCACCCATTCATAGTCTGGGTTAAAAAAGTTTGATTAATCGCGCATTGTTTTAGCAAATACATGTCAATAATCTGGCTGTCATTCAAGTTCTATTTATGAATGAATGCAATTTTACTTAATTCTGAATTTTGTTTAAAAAGGAATTAGGCTAGTTTATTTTTTAAACAACCAGGCAATAGTTTCGATATGAATATATAAATGCCAGTAACTATGAAATGAGCGTGTATCACGACGAAGTAGAAATAGAAGACTTTGAATACGATGAGGAGGAGGAAATGTATTATTATCCGTGCCCATGCGGAGACCGATTTCAAATCTCCAAGGTAATGTTATCTTATAATCCGTTGATATTTATACCCTTTACTTCCTTGTTTTAGGAAGAGTTAATGGATGGCGAAGAGGTTGCTACCTGTCCCAGTTGCTCCTTGATAATCAAAGTTATATATGATATCGTAAGTTAATTCTTTTCTTGAAATCAATTTTCGTGGATTAAATAAATCGATTTCAATTATTTGGTATTAGGAGAAATTCAAAGGCGAGGAAGATGATCAAATACTACTGGAAGAGAAATTACAAACTCTAAAACTGGAAAAGAATTAATAATGTTCAATTAATTAAAACAGAATATAAATTACAAATCTATTTGGTTTTCAAATTTTATTTTCGCAATACTTTATTTACATTTGCTTAAATTCTTTATTTTTACGGATAAAAAATTTAATGGATTTGTTTAAGACAAGTATATACATTTATCAGCTGAAAGATTACTGACTAGATTATACAATTGTTATTAGTTATTATATATCTAAATATAAAGAAATTATATATATATATATATATATATATATATATATATATATATATATATATATATATATATATATATATATATATATATATATATATATATATATATATATATATATATATATATATATATATATATATATATATATATATATATATATATATATATATATATATATATATATATATATATATATATATATATATATATATATATATATATATATATATATATATATATATATATATATATATATATATATATATATATATATATATATATATATATATATATATATATATATATATATATATATATATATATATATATATATATATATATATATATATATATATATATATATATATATATATATATATATATATATATATATATATATATATATATATATATATATATATATATATATATATATATATATATATATATATATATATATATATATATATATATATATATATATATATATATATATATATATATATATATATATATATATATATATTCCTTATTTGCATTGAAATAGATTGAAACATTTAGCTCTTCGAATGTAAAGAAAACAGGAAATAAATAAATAGATTTTATTAAATAATACAGGAATACAAAATGAACACATATATTAAAAATATCATAATGATGCGAATGAAGGACAACAGCTCAATTACAAAATTAGGAAATACCGTAAGTGCCTGTTCGCCATTTAGTGAATTTCGTTTCGAAGTATTTATTACAATTTTTTACTTGACCAGTGGAGTATATGCTTTCTCTTATCAACATTATTTAGTGCAAACAACGTGGATTAATATTCTCATTCTTGTCTGGAATGACATCGATCCACATTTCACTTAGTGGAAACTATTACCAGTTTATGATTTTGCCCTTTTTGTCATTTGATCCGTTTTATAAAATAAAGATTGTTAAAAAATAAAAGCATTTCAAAAAACTAAAAATGTTTAAAACGCCAAAAATTGTCTTAATTGTCAGAAACTTAATAAATTAACTATCCAGACTAAAGTAAAATCGCACAAAACAGTTCGTCTACTTCATTTGTTAAATATATCTTGATTTTTTGCGTTGGCCTTATAGATCAAAATACTAGAAAACTTTGAAATACATTTTCAAAATGAAACAATCTGGTATGGACCATATCGCTATTTAAACTACTAATATGTCCTAGTTCTAGAAAAGATCGAAGTATGGATATGCAGTATAATAAAACATTGAAAATCTCAAATAATACTCCCAATTTTATCCATTAATTAATTAATGGTACCTCAATTAGGGGCTCCATATCAAAATAAAGGCTGACGTCATAATCTAAATAGTATACAGACAGACAAGACAACTGCTTCCCTTGAAAGCATAAGTAAAAAAATTGGCAGGCTTCAAATTCTTCCCTCAAAAAGCAAGTGTAAATATATTCACCTTTGATTAAACATATTATGAGTGTAATGCAAATTAATTAATCGCAAACATTACAATTTGCTTGTATTTTAATAAAATGTTACTTTATAACTTGATTTTCGTAAAAGTTCATTGAGGAACTTTTAGGGTGGTTTTTTCTTTAATAATGTCATAATTTTGGTTGTCACTTATCACCTGGTAGTATAAAGTGGTTATAAGTACTCACATAAATTTATATAATACGTACGTTGCGGTTCATAGTTCGATTATCACTAAGTTTACACAAGATATATATTTAATGCTTAGAAGTCCCCCTTCCTTCGGTACAATTAATGATACTACTGTTCCAGCCATGACCCAGTAATAGTGTTTGGTGATTTCAACTGGAATAAAGGAAAACAATTTTCGTAGTATTAGTTTTAACTCAGATAAATAAAAATATAATGCAAGAAAATATATATACGTATGACATATACGAATACAAGAAAACGTAGAGATACGTAGTTTACAAATTGAGATTTGCAAATGTACGAAAAGAAATTTCCAAAAATATCCAATCAGTATTTTCTCCGGAAATTGTGAAGTAAATCTTAAATATTTAGCATTTGATTATATTCTGTGCCCATATTTGCTCGTATATCATTCTAAACATACGATTTACATTCTACGACATTTTCTCATTAAATTTCTCCTTTATTTACCTTAATATTGAATTGTTTTAGAGTGCTCTCTAGTGCAGCGGCATTGCCTGAGAAGTAAGCCGCAATTGCATTATGCAGTAGTACCAATTGCTTGTGCATAACCTTAATCTTTAAATTATTTCAAAAATGTTTTAGATTTTTTTTATTTGTAATTATTAGCGCCATTTATCTTTAACTTCTTACTCTATTTTCATCCAAAAATTGCATTTTTATTGCTACATCTCCACGTAATTTTTCGTACAGCTCTTTTTGGCGCGCATAGTTCTTCTGTGCTTCTTCCGATGCAAGATTGGGTGGTGTATCAGGCTTCGTATTTTCTAAATCCATACGATATGCATCGAATTCAATCCTATACGATTTAGAAAAATCCATAAAAACATTACTCTAAATTCGAGAGCCATCGAACACACCTTGCAGTTTCATATTGTTTTATGGTAAGTAAAGTATCATCAATGGTTTTATTGCACAAAGTATTTACCGATGAAATAAAAAAGTTTAGGGCACTTAATAAAAGTTCGCCGTTTTTCGTTAAATTTCTCTGAGTTTCGGAATTAAAAGTAAATTCCTCTTGCAGCTCCGGGCTTTTTTGAGCCAAATCTGAAAAGGCTTCAGCAAGAGCATGCTGCGTAATTACAACATGATGAAAATGTGAACTAAACGCACGAGTTAAACGCAATATCGATAAATATTTGCGTTGTGTTTCCCGTAGTTGTTCAATCTGTGCTTCCAATTCAGAATCCACTGTACGGTGTGACTTTCCCAATTTTTCAAGCATGATTTGCCGAGTACATTTATAAGTCGATATGCTCCAGTTTTTGATAGTGTCAATTTTTGACGGACCAGATCTTAATAAACTAGTATCAATACCATTTTGCGGACTTGTTGATGCCAAAGGCGTCACGGGTGCTAAAGAGTAATAGTGAATATATTAGAATAAGCTATTTTAATAAGTAGTCCAATTGCTTCGTTACCCGAGTAATTTCGCAAAGGCAGACTGTTCGGTGGTTTATACAGTTTGCCTTCGGTTCCAGTATGCACAGCACTATCGCTTTCATTCATTAAAGGTGTGTCCTTCAGCATTTCATGAATGCTTCTTTCTACGTGCACCTTATGTTCCATCGCATAAATTTTTTAAATCTGTTAATTCTATAGTAAAACCAATTGCTTTATATAGGTTATTCTATTGCTTTTTATATCGCCGAAAATTAGAAATCGATTAATTTTTAAGTAGCCATTTGAGACATTAAACCGGAATTAATTCTTTTTCTCAATATAATGCGATCATTAATAATTTCTGTCTATTATTGCTGCTAATAACTTGCGCAAAAGTTTGTTATGAGCGCATAAATTACAAAACTGGAAAATATTTTGCAGATGCCGTTTTGCGACAACACATTATCAATAAATTTTTAGAACGGCAGTGCTGCCAACTTAGCTGCTTTCAATTTTTATAAGGTTTATGGTGCAATTAGTTTAGACGTAACGTAAGTAACGTGACGGCCGCTTCGACCTACCTTACCGCGATCAATGCAAACGATTATTACAGACGTTGACGGACGTACGAACCTATTGAAATTTGGTTTCTCTATGTCAAATTACGTCCGTGTTTTAGACAGCTAATTGTGTTCTTTATGATTCCTATATAAAACATATGGAATAGAGCGAGATAGTAACATGATTTCTCTACCATGTATTACAACAAATAAATTCACAACACTGTTACTCGGTTCTCAATTAAAGTTTTCTTGTTAAGAGTTGTGACAGCTTCACTAATCGTAACTCCGTTATTTTACGTTACGTCTAGACTACTTGAACCATTATGTCCAACGCTTAGTTACGTTGATCTTCCTATTTTGTATCGACGCAACTTTCGTAAGTTGAATAATTAATAAGTAAACACAATCATAGGAAGTAGAAGTAATTGACAATGTTACAAGCTTTTGTATTGGGCTATTGAATAAGGGATATTATTGCTTTCGATTTACTTCCGTTGTTCTTTTAGGAATGAGCGGTCTCATTAGCCGGTGCTTGTTTCAAAAAATGCTAATTTAACTTTGTAGCTTAAACCATAGAGTAAGAAATAACAAGAGTCACAATCTTGAACCATAGAGTAAGAAATAACAAGAGGCCCAAACAGCTCTTTTTACTCATTTGCCATCATGGAAGCGGTCGGTCCGAGTGGGAAACGAAGAAGTGTTTTGAGTGAGAAATACTCGAAAGCAGAATATCGGACGATTTCTTTCTTTATGCTATAAACACATCCAAGGCGGCGTAGGGTTTTCATAGCTGACAAGTGTCAAAATTTACATTGCGCTTATGGGGATCGAGAGAAAAAATAATGCCGCTGAGAGAGGATTTGCCAGCGGCGAAATAAGCCGTAGCCAGCTACGGTCTATTTCTATTCTGGCGATGTTTGTAGCCGTGCTCTCTCTCTCCCTTGAGTAAACGTCACTTCGTTTCGGTCGGGAATCTAATTTTTTCGGCGGCTTTCTACGCCGGTGTTTTGTGCAAACGCTAAGAGAATAGAGGAAAAACTTGTATCACGGCAAAAAATCGCCTTGGTTGTGTTTCAGTTTTTTTTCAGTTTCAGTTTTCGTTTTTTTTACTTCAGAACAATTTTTTTTATTATTCTCTCATTACTTCGTGCTATTATTCTCGCGAGAGCAGAATAGACCAATTGATTGATTTGTTTTCATTTGTTATGACTGCGGTATTTTTTATTATTCTCTCCATTGCAAAGCGATAACACCAGAATGGTTTTCAGGTGCTGCTTCGAACACAAGCTGAAATTACTAGATTTCTTGACCCTTGTTTTGCTCTGAAAACATCGCTTATGGGCAGTTGAAAAAACGCGATGGACGAAATAAAAATTTATCTTTCTGCCTGTGTCCATGTATATCTCTCTATATAATGTCTCTATATATCTGTCCCTATATATGTCTATACTTATATGTCTATATAAGGCTTTGTGTCTGTCTAATTTTATGTCTGTTAGTATAAACCTGTTTGGCCGTCTGTGTCCATCCATGGTGGAAAAATCCATTTAATTAGATAGCCACGCCTACTGCTAGATTTTATCACATTCCGGAACAGTTAAGACGGATGCAAATGGTAAATAAGCTTCACTGCTAATTATTTTTTCTCCTGTTTACTCTTGTCTTGTAACTTAAAAATATTAAAATAATTATTATAAGTATTCCTTTTTAAAATTTGTCAAATTTTTAAGATTGATAAATCTACCAGTACAAATACAATTGAATTATATCTATGAAAAATTTTGCTACGTCCTACGATGGCCTTGCAGACCGCAAAAAAATAAAAAACTAATGTTGTGCCGTAAATAACATTATTCATTTCCATTCACACACATACAAACTTTCGATATGATGCGCTTTAATAAAATTTGACTAGTTACAAAAACAATTGCCAATGTAAATATCACTCTCTCACGCCATTAATTTCGGCTATTAAAACGTATCCATGCAAATTTCTTCCCTTTCAACACAAATCTTGTCTTTTCTTCATGTTGAATACGCCGAAGAATAAAATCACGAAGAGTAGCAAGCCCTACAAAAAATTGTTAACAACCGAAATATTTATAGAGCATCAGTGCAAAACAAAGCAAAAGCTATAGAAAGTGAATGAGAGAGAGCGAACCACTCACTATTGAGTGAGAAATCGGTCCAGCGCTGGACCGACCATAGAAAAATATTTTGTTCAAGCATAGAGTAAGAAATAACCTGATTAGTCGTACGTTTTCGTAATTGTTTACTATTTCGAAATTGTTCGGGTTGCAGGGGGTTCAATTGATTATGATGTTGCCGATCTCGTCGAACCATGCTCGAAAGTGGGAATTTTGTGGGCATTTTTTTGATGAATTTTATATTTTAAAAATTCTTTGGATTTCTTTAACCATAGAGTAAGAAATAACAAGAGTCTGAATCACTCAATATCGCTTTATTGGCCATAATGAAGCGGTCGGTCGGGATGCTGAACGAAGTAAGAATTGAGTAAAAATACGATTGCCAAACGAGACGGCCGAATTTATTTCTTCGTGGCGCTCTTTGTATTCACTTTTTTATTACTTGTTTGCTATTGCTTTGATTATCAGATTGTTATTAGATGGACGATTTATGCTTGTGTGCGTATGAATTACGCGTGAACGAATTCCTTTTGACGAGGGAAAATGTTATCGCTTTCTCACTTTGTCTGCATCAAATAAATGGTCATAATGCGTAAAACAATATTTCTAGTATGTGGGTGAGAGAGGAATTTACAAAACAAATTCTTCGTTGCCAAACAAGAGCAGTTTTTTCTTCGTGTGCTCTTCGTTTCACTTTCTTGTTTCTCGTTTGTTATTATTTTGCTTATTATATTATTAATAGATGGACAAATTATACTTGTGTGTGTGTGAATTACGCATTGTGAATGCTTACTGTTGTGTGAAAAGTACATATGGAACGGCCATTTCACTCTTTCTGCATGAAATAAATGGCAATAATACATACAACAACATTCTCGCTCATCAGCGCGATTGCGAAAATAATTTGCAAAATAAATCCTGAATTTTGATTTTTTCCGTATGAACGAGGAATCGCAAGGCACAAGGCGTCGCGAAAGTATGCTATGGAGCGAGCAGCGCCGCTTTTTGTAGTTAAAAAAATGTAGAGTGACTTATTCCTCATACCTTTAAAAGCAGAAGACATATGGGGCTACACTTATCCACTACAATGGCTTAGATTGTTTTATTTTATTTTTGTTTTTAATATTTTAATATTTTTGGATGTTTGTTATTCCTTACTTCTACATATATTTGTTAGGTTTTTCAATTGCTATTAATATTTAAATTATAATTAAATATTCATTAAAATATGCAGTTTAACTACACCCAAAATACTGTTTTTTAATATTATGTTTCTAATATTATTGCTAATATTTAGGTATATAACTATATAAACTACTGTTTTTTAATATTATGGTTTTTAATATTATTGCTTATATTTATATTGGTATTTATTCTTTTCAAAATTTTTATCGCGAAAATATCTTCTATTTTTATTTCTATAATAGTCGCCTTGAATGGCCTTGCCGAATATCAAATCCTATCGAATTGTTACAAAAACAATTCAGAATGGAATTGATAATGTACAAAGGATATCCAAACACACTACATATGCATGCAAAATCACATTCATTGTTTACGAAAATCGCATGCAGATAAGGCATCTTTTTTCTCTAACAAAGCAGAGAATGTACAAATACACGACACATGCTCACACATTGTCATCCTTGTCGAATATTTGCCGCTACAAGAACAAAACAACAGCAGTACGAAACGAAGTCTCTGAGAAACACTATGAACAATGAAATAAATGGATGAGAAGAGAATAGCAAATGAAAGCACTCACTAATGAGTGAAAATGGTATCTGTTATTGGATCGCACGAAGAAAAATTTGCTTGTACCAGATTCGGACTCTTGTTATTTCTTACTCTATGCTTTAACTCAAATATTACTAAATAATAAAAGTAATTATAGAAAATAAAGTATTATTATTAATTATTATTAATAATTATGTACCGTTTCTTCGGATTTTAATGGGAAATTCATAATTCATTCAAATTTAACGGCATTCATAGAAATTTCACACTTTTTGACAGCTGTGCTCATTGGTGTTGTTAACAATTCTTACAATCATTTGCAAATTCCAAAAAAAGTAAAGTTATTTAGAGATCTTAAATACAATTAGACTCTACTATGAATGGAAGAATTCGAGGCAAATTAGCCAATTTCTTCATGAACGAAGGAGAAATAAGCTTTCAGTATACACGGAGAAACTAATTTTAAAATTATCTATTCAATTCAATTCATTTATCAATAAAACAATTTCAAAATAGTAATCATTTATCAAAAATTCATTCATTATTATTCATTTAAAAAATATGAGATCAAAACATTAGGAGGCAAAAGCAAACCAATTCATGGTAGAATGTACTAATTCTATTAGCTTCTACTCTCTGCGTCTTCAATTTGTAATTTCATAGCACATCCTACCATGAATTCGATTGCTTTTGCCTGTTTTACGGGGCACTGCAAACCTATTATTGTGCTGACAATTAAATCGCCGCAATTATATATTGCGGAGTATTGCGGGTTCTATTCCCTACTTCTTTTTTTGTTATGGCTTTTTAAGGCCACCATAATCTCGTCCTCTATATCCTTATGGCGCCTTATTTCGTCATCAATTTTTTGGTAAATATAAATTGAAGTGAAAGCTTCATATGGCCACTCACTTTTAGTTGTCACTTTGTTCGAATTTGAGAGAATTTTTCGAAACGTGACCAAATATTAAAATGATTTTGATATTGCGGGGGGAAATTCTCACAACCACACGAACTGCATATAGCTTATGGGTTTTGACATATGAGTTTCGTGTTCGAAAAAGAGCGAACGTACGACTAATCAGGCCTTAAGAGCAGATCTCTCAGATTAGAAACAGAAGTCACTGCGAATCAGAGATAAAGAGAAAGGAAACTTCTCAAACTGCAAATCTGGGTTTGGTTTTTGTAAGGTAGGGTTAGTGAGTTTCAGGGCCAAACAATCAATAGAATTCCTAGAAATCGATGTTACAGGACCTAACAATTCGCGGAATTGCAAATTACAGACCCAAACAATAATTCAGTTTCAGACCCTAATGACATTCCCGTCTAAAATTTCCACCACCCTTGTTTTGGTATTCCAACTTAGTTATTAATTTATAAAATTAAATT
>OZ016501.1:5450526-5557538 GCA_963966595.1 Physocephala rufipes | reverse complement strand
ATATATATATATATATATATATATATATATATATATATTATATATATATATATATATATATATATATATATATATATATATATATATATATATATATATATATATATATATATATATATATATATATATATATATATATATATATATATATATATATATATATATATATATATATATATATATATATATATATATATATATATATATATATATATATATATATATATATATATATATATATATATATATATATATATATATATATATATATATATATATATATATATATATATATATATATATATATATATATATATATATATATATATATATATATATATATATATATATATATATATATATATATATATATATATATATATATATATATATATATATATATATATATATATATATATATATATATATATATATATATATATATATATATTATATATATATATATATATATATATATATATATATATATATATATATATATATATATATATATATATATATATATATATATATATATATATATATATATATATATATATATATATATATATATATATATATATATATATATATATATATATATATATATATATATATATATATATATATATATATATATATATATATATATATATATATATATATATATATATATATATATATATATATATATATATATATATATATATATATATATATATATATATATATATATATATATATATATATATATATATATATATATATATATATATATATATATATATATATATATATATATATATATATATATATATATATATACTATATATATATATATATATATATATATATATATATATATCTATATATATATATATATATATATATATATATATATATATATATATATATATATATATATATATATATATATATATATATATATATATATATATATATATATATATATATATATATATATATATATATATATATATATATATATATATATATATATATATATATATATATATATATATATATATATATATATATATATATATATATATATATATATATATATATATATATAATATATATATATATATATATATATATATATATATATATATATATATATATATATATATATATATATATATATATATATATATATATATATATATATATATATATATATATATATATATATATATATATATATATATATATATATATATATATATATATAATATATATATATATATATATATATATATATTATATATATATATATATATATATATATATATATATATATATATATATATATATATATATATATATATATATATATATATATATATATATATATATATATATATATATATTCGGAATAAATTTTGTAAAATAATTAATCAAAATCTTCAAAGTGCTCAACCATATTCACCAAACCTTTGACGTTAAAAATCCAACGCACCTTCTACTTAAAGCCCATATTTTTGATTGTTGTTGACGCGAGTACGCGTTTCTAGAAAATAAGTACCAAATTCCAGCTAAATTTTTACCACTCTGTAATAGCTTGAACACATAGAAATTACTGTTTCTGCCGGCAGTAACATCATTTCAGCATTGAACACATAGACTTCCCGGGCAGTATTTGAAATGCTTATTAATGCTTATTAATGCATTTCTTATTTGAAATGCTTTACAAAATGTAAACAAGAAGTTTGTGTAGGAACATTCATACATACGTTCATACATTTCAAATAAGAAACAAAAACTAAAACAAGATAAGAACAAGGGTAGCAGACGGCAGTAAAATTAGAAATTTTCAATCTATTACCGGGCAGTAACTGCTTTTACTGCCCGACAGAAATAATTTTTTTCTCACTTCCCATAAGAGCCAATGTAAATTTTGACATTTCTGCTACTGCCGGCAGAAACAGTAATTTCTATGTGTTCAAGCTATAATTGTTTGGAGCAAATTTATGTGGATTAGTGCGAAGTGTCCTATCTCTTTATCTCTGACTGTGATTGAAACTGAAATATTGTTTGGACCAGTAACTTGCAATTCCGCAAATTGTTTGGGCCTATAACATCGATCTCCAGGAATTCTATTGATTGTTTGGGCCTGAAACCCACTAAACTACTTTACAAAAACCGAAACCAGAGCTGCATTTTGAGAATCTTCCTACCTCTTTATGAGAGAGTTAAGGTTACTTTCGTTGGTGTATTCTGCTATTCCCCATTTGCTGCATCACAATTGTGATGAAAATGATTGGTGATAACTTTTCCCACGGCAGAATGTATACAATATAAGCAAGAGCGTTTTGTGTCTATCTCGTGTTTAATGTTATAAACACAACCTCGCGACAGTTTGAATATCCTCGCCGAGACTTGTCAAAATTACATAGAGTCTTACGGGAATTGAGAAAAAATAAAACTGTCGCGCTGCTGACGCGTACGACAACGACAATAGTAGAAAATTTTCTACTTTTTTTGTTGTCGCTCGTCTTGTTCTTCTTTTCTCCGTTTGTTTACTTTAAATGACATTAGCAATTAATAAAATTGTATGGAGATTACAGACATGTTCTCTGCTAACTTCAGCGCAAGCGGAGTTTTGATTTGTCGACGCGACAACTGTCGAGATGTTGTGTTATAGCATAAATAATTTACAAAGCATTTCTATAATCGCGTTGAGCTCCCTCTGTCAACAAAATAATGTGAAACAATAGCAAGTTCTAATTGCTTTCATTCGTTTGTCAAGCCCAATTGTGCGCGATTGGTAAAGAAATATAAACAAAAAGGGAAATAAACGCTCGAACATAAATTCAAATATTACCTCGGGAGTAGTTATTTTTTTGTCATCGTTGGGTTAAATAGACGTACGTGCGCATGCAGCATCTGTGACAAATTTCCACCTTCATTAAAGTTAATAAGTTTGAGTACGTCAGGAAACCTGAAAACATAAAATAGAGAAATGGGAGAACGTATTGAAGTAATGAATGAGTCCGGGAACACCTCGAGCAAATTGGATACGCCTATCTACAAAATAAATAACTTCAAATTATCTCGCATTCTCAACAATAATACTATTCGTAAGAGCATTGTGTTGCTTGGAACCTTTCCGGATGTATCTGAGGAGGATCTGGGGATAATTATATTTGAAAAGCAAGCTTTCACAAGTTCTAACTTTGAAACGGATAATGGCGTAGAAAGCTCTGATGATAAGGATGATGGACCAAATAATACCGATAAATCCATTAATAAGAATTTTTTCAATAAAGAAATGGAAATTAGGACTGAATTTATTAATAATATATACGGTAGCTATAATTGCATACCAAGCGCCGATATTAATGGTATAGTGAACATATATATGTTGTCAAAATTTAATTTCGTAATTATATTCCCGTAAAAGGTCTGAAAACCACTGTTGTCTATCCCGCTACGGATAAACATATCGAAAAATATTCAATTCGACAAAAATATTTGATTAATGAAACGCCGGAGTTATATGAAAATTTAACCTTACCCTACATTAACTCAAGTCATTTTTCATTGGAGGTAAGTGATTTGCGATATTATTTGTAGTAAAATATTTTCTTTAATCTAATAACAATTATATATATATATGTAATTGCAAAGTGGGTTTTTAATATATTGGAACATAAGCAAGAAGAAGAACGAATAACTTACGAAGATCCAGATCCAATTAATGGGTTTATACTACTGCCAGATCTGAAGTGGGACGGTAATAATTTGGAAACATTGTATTTGTTAGCTATATGTCGTCAACGAGGTATTAAGTCTTTACGCGATTTAACAGCTGAACATTTACCACTTTTAAGAAATATACGAGATAAATGTAGTGAAGAAATTGAACGCAGATATTCTATAGCGAAATCAAAATTGCGTATGTATATTCATTACCAACCATCCTTTTATCATTTACACGTTCACATCAATCCTCTACAAAATGACGCTCCAGGTATATGGTGTGAGAAATCACATTTATTAAATAGTGTCATTAATAATATTGAAATATTAACTGACTATTACCAAAAGTGTACTCTGCCATTTGTACTATTTGAAGGCGACCGACTTCTACAGGAATATGAAAAAGAAGTTAATACGAAATCTAAACGTGCACGTATTGATAGAGAGGAAACTAATAGAGACACGTCAGTCTAAAATTATGAATTTTATTGAATTTAAGGATTTCTAAGTAATGTTCTAAAATGATGATCTTTATAGAATCTTCTTGTCTTTCAGCATTTTCATAACTTTTAATATCCTTACGTATGTTTTTCTACTAAATAAGAAATAATTATCTGGAATAATTATTTTTATAATTCCATATAAGAAAAATGTTTAAGCTAAAAATAAATTTTAAAATAGTTTATATACCAAAAAATAAAAATTTTTTTTAATTATTTAATTGTTCGTTCTTATTTTCCTCATTTCATCATTTTCATTATTAAATATGAGAATAGCAAATCTAAAAAAACGTTTAAAATATGAGAAAATTAGTAAAAATAATTTAAAACTCGCGTTTCATGCTTTTAAGCCGGTAAAGAATACTTACAAATTAAATAACAGTGACCATTTATACTTTAATCCGTAAATTCAACGACGGATAACAGATAGTGATAATTTTCAGTTATTATTCAACAAAGCTTTTAAAAATTTTTCGATTTCTATTTAGGTATATATTTTGTCGACAACCATATTTTACCTACTGATTTAATTTAGAAAGCTTGTCCTATAGATGCCGCTGCCCCTTGTTTTATTTTTTTTTTTTGCTTATGCAATTTTCTTTGAAAATTATTTAAGTGGATATTCGAAAAAACCCCTACCATTAGTGGATATTTGAAAAAACCCTACCCTACCCTACCCCTACCCCCTACCATTGCTCAACACTAGTTATTGACTGAAAATTTGTGTTGCATATGAGAAACTCACAGACAGGCTTCCAAATTTATGTAATTAGGTCTTCTTTGTAATTTCTCTCGTATCCATACCCGCCCCCCTCATGGTATTGTTTCTTCATAAATTTATATTAAAAATTTTTTATTTAATGCTTTATGAACTTTAATGGTGACAAAAACAAAAGAATGTGCTCCGAGTGGGTTATAATTTATACCAAAAAATAGCATGCATTTCTGTTCCAAACCCTTTAAATGCTGTTTTAAGACTCCATAAGGTTAAATAAAAGAAAAAACTAAACCGATTTTCTATCGTGTGTTGCTTTCATTAAATGAATTTTATATTTTATTCTTAGTTTATATTATTAAATATTAGTTGTATTTTATATTTGAAATACATTAAGCTATATAATAATAAATTGCTGGTAAACATTAAAAGTGGGGTTCACTTTGCTAATTATGTGTTGTTGCTGTTGTTGTGTGTATTTGTATGCACAATTATTGTGCATAATGTAAATCCACTTCGGAATTCGTTCTTATTTTTAAATGTTGGATATTGTGCCGCACAGCCGCCGCTGGAAGCATTTCTTAATATAATTAAAATTTTTTAAACCTTTTCGCGTATAAAAATTAAAATCAACATACGTCTGACTTACTCAACAGCATAACAATTGAGTTTGAAATTGAAAAAAAATAAACGATAATTTAATAAATACTATTAATTAATAGGTGTTGAGGAGGCTCCGTCAATATAAGCGCCCATATGTTGTTGCGCTTGGAGAGCAGATTCTCCACCGACTTCGTTGCTTGCAGACGGCGCCTGCTGCACGTCTTGCATCACTGTAGATATGAATGCTGTTTCCGAATCAGCCACTGACCAGTTACGTTCTAGAGGATTATAGCCCAACATTGTGGCGGCTGATGGTGTCTTAATGGTATCACTAGTAGTTAAATGTTCGTCAACTGTGGCATTAAACGTTAACGGCTGTGTTGATTGTTCAAAAGCACCACCACCGGCACTGATATTATTAGCTCCAAAGCTTCCCCGCAGGGTTTCTTCCAATAAGGATTCAATTTTTTCTTGATCTTCAACATGCACAAAACCCAGACGTACTAACTCACAAGTCAAATTTTCTGCCGTATCTTCTTCTGTAACTTGGCAAGTCAACTGACGATTCATTTTGTCATCCATGCGTAGCAATATTGTCATCGATATCTCTTTACTATCTTCTTTGACTTTCTTTACACTGCACATCATATTGACAATACGACGCGATTCAATATCTACGGGCTCAGGTGTGGCCGATTTTACAGAATCGACGCGTTCTGGAGAAGTAGCACGCGAACGAAAATTTGGTGGTTTCTTTCCAGAATAGGCTGTCAACGGGTAAACACCAAATTTAACATCTTCTACAAATTTTTCAAGCTTGTCAGCTGAGGGCACATCTGAAAGACAGTAATCTTTTTCTTCCCCCGTGAAGCAAATTTTTGCCATTATCACCTCAGGACGATTGTAGCGCTGCATCATTCCGTCAATAACGGTTTCGGAGAACATGGTACGATTTTTTGGCGAGAATACTAAACAATGTGCGGCCAAAAGCTTTAATGAATGCACCTGCAAAAACAGATATAATAAAAGTTTTACTGATTCGTAGAAAAATCATCTACTTTAATAAATATTTCATGTACACCTCTTTTGTTTTTACCTCAAAAAGTAGTGGATGAAAAAGCAAATCACTAGCATTTGGACGGTCTCCTGGGCTTTGCCGTAAGCATTTAAATATTAAATCGCGTTGTAAATCATGTTCCAGACTATCGATTGTACGTAATACGGTTTCTTCGTTAATGCTACTTGCTTCTCCACTGCTTGACTGTATTTCCAGTGCCGCCATTTCCAATGCACACATACCGAATGCATAAATATCAGCGGCGTCTGTTAGCTGATCCGCAGCACCATATTCGGGTGCAATAAAATGATGAGTATTTCCTGTCGTATTGACCCTATCTTGTTTGACACTATAGTGCACCGCATCGGGTACAACAGAACCAATTTTAACTAGACCATTATGTTGTATAAATATTGTATCACAGGTGAGGTTGCCGTGAATAATGGGCGGCGTGCAGGAATGCAAGTAGCTAAGTGCAGAGAGAATTTGTGTACACCAACGTCGCCATGCTTCTAATGGGAGACGCTTGGCATTACGCTTTGTACGCTTAAGGAACTGTTTCAGGGAACCTGATGACATGTACTCCGTAATGAAAATCACACGTGGACGTTCGCTGCTCTGTGTGTCAGTCCAATATCGATGAAATTTCACTATATTTGGGTGATCCAACTGCAGCAAATTATCAAACACTTGTCTCATTTTATCTTCTTGTGATTTCAGTTCCTGTAAATTGGCATATTGCACCTCGTTCCAGACGACCTCGACGCCTTCCTCGGTGTCCATGGCAAGGTGAACGCAATCAATGCCAGGAACATCACGTTGGTCGACTTCCTCTCGTCTCTTTAGCCATCGCCCGCATGGTGATTCTTCAAGAATTTCACTTTCATCTTCAGAGTCATCGCCGCTTTCTCGAGGCGAAGAGTCTAATTTTACGGTCTCGTTAGTATTAGGTGTTGCTGTCGACATAGAGCTACACATTAACTGCGTTGGAGCAGCTGATGGAGCAGCCCCACCACCGCTGCTTATGTGACTATTGCCCGACATAGGCTTTTACAAACTCAGTCTGCAGTGGTCAGGCTAAATTCAGCTTGGCGTCTGGGCCTCTCCTTCGTTTTTAGGAATTTCAATTTCTTCCAAGCTTCGTTTCACTTGTTCGTTTTTATATTTGGCAAAATTTGTTCCAATTTTTGTTCGTTTTATATTTTGGTGCTTTATTCGAATCGAATATATTCTCGTTTATGGTAAAGGGCGGTGAACTTAATCGTTGTTTTTATTCAGGAAAATGCAGTTAATTTAATATACAAATTAGTAAACTTGCAGAATTCCTTGCGAATTGTGACAGCAAAGGAATGGACAGCGATGAGTGTGTCGCACCGGGTGAATACGATTGTACAAGCAGTACGTCAAGTATACGAAAGTTTTAAATCTAATACGTCAATTATGAAAAGATATAATTGGTACTCTGAATATTGCATTAACTATTTATTGCAGCGATTCAAATACTTTATTTCGATCTGAACAAATCTTGTCTTGGGCAAAACCTTCATCAATTTTCTCTTATTACTAACTTCATTATATATTTTAAAGCTGCTGTCACTTAGTTACGTTCGGGAAAGGCGAATATATTTTGGAGTTTTTAGAAAATTTAAACTACATGAAAAATTTATATTGTTGATACGCATCTATATTTAATCTATCTTTCTAGTTTGTTCATTAAACGAATTACAAAATAATACTGTTTATATATTTATTAGTAATGAATATTTTAGGAAAACGTAAGGCGCTGCCTTTGACTGCTTCGGGCAATATAGTCCACACCCTTTCCTTAGGCTAATATTTTTACCTGGCTTATATAATAAATGCTCTCTGAAAATAAGTTTATAAATATATTATTGAAAAATAGGTGACTTACAATTGGATCGCAAGCGGGTAATGCTGGCTCGAATTTACAGATAGTTAGTTTACTAATATTTGCACCAATGGCAACAGATACTTCCATATATGTAGGATTAGTGTCCAAAGAAGGATTGAAGTCCTTTATAAATTGAAAGGCTTAATGGCCCGTTGAAATTATAATTTTATTTTAAGAACAATAAACGTTGTTTTCTCGATAAAATTTTTCCAGTAATACATTTTCGTTTTACAAATTTTTAGATGTTTGATTTTTTTACTCAAACGATATAGATTTATTTATAATAAACAGACAAAGTATTTCATACAAAGTAGTATAATGTTGTTTAGTGTTAGTGAACTCATAATTGTTAATTGGTCGCAGTCGGTTACGTAACCCCATCCAAAGTGTCCAAAGAAGGATTGAAGTCCTTTATAAATTGAAAGGCTTAATGGCCCGTTGAAATTATAATTTTATTTTAAGAACAATAAACGTTGTTTTCTCGATAAAATTTTTCCAGTAATACATTTTCGTTTTACAAATTTTTAGATGTTTGATTTTTTTACTCAAACGATATAGATTTATTTATAATAAACAGACAAAGTATTTCATACAAAGTAGTATAATGTTGTTTAGTGTTAGTGAACTCATAATTGTTAATTGGTCGCAGTCGGTTACGTAACCCCATCCTACATATATGACATTTTATTTAGCTAGCGTATAGCTGAAGCAATTTTGGCTTACAAAATAAATACAATATTCACATGAAAGAAACCGTAATCCGAAGCTGAGTTTTATCCATCTCTTATATTTTGTTTATTCAATGGTTTCGATTTAAAAATTCTAGCCGAGGCGATTGACAACTGACAAATAAAAAAATTGATTGGCGGAGATCACGAAATATAGACATAATTTGTAATGTATGTTTATTCCCTTTAGTTTAGGATTCGGTTTATTCCTTAAAGTCCCCAAATTAATTGCTTATAGGGCAAATTTATTTATAAATGATTTCTGTTAAATTACCTCTATGAAGTTATTATTGTTATTTTTAACTATCAACACACACATTTAGAGTTGCTATGAGATAGCGGTGTGCATTATTTGTTGCTTCACATTAATAGACATTAATTGCATTTTCGAACAAATCTACGGTATTTTCTTAAAATCTTCGGTGTCAGTCTTCTATTTGACAAATCTACGGTAATGTCAGTCTTCTACTATGGACACTTTTCAATTCTATTTTGATCTCTAATCAAATTCTGTAAGTAGGTAAGTAGGTAAGGAATCTTTATTGAGGCTTTTCAAATACACGTAGTTGAGTTTACATTCTATTGAATACGTGCAGAATTTGCTGACTTAGAATTGGTCAAGCTACATCAGTGATTTATTTCGTTATTGTTTAAACTAATATCGGGTACATAACAGTGACCAGTGAAAAAAACGGCACGAGCTAAACCATATTTGACATGTCTGCTCAATAATGACATTATATCTGGAAGCATTTGTCTTAAAACTAACTATTTAAAATTAATGAAATTCTGTGTGGTATTCGGCTGCTAGATTTTGAGCTATGGAAGCAATGATTGGGCGCAGTCAGTTTTTGGGTGAGACATCAACGCTTTTTACGGATGAAAAAACTGCAAATGCTCGAGCGAAGGTACTGGTTGGTGTTCTAAAGAAAACTATATAAACGGATCGGATTCTATTTCAGGTAGTAGAATGGCTTAACAAACTAGTTATTGCTGACCCGCAGGCAAAATGTGAATTAATTACGAAAGTTCAGGAGACTATTCTGAGCTCCTGCTGTGAACTATTAGATGAGTTCCTTGAACACATACTTTCCATGGCTCATGATACAAACATGGACGTTCGCAAGCAAATAGTTGGCTTTATAGAACAGATCTGGTATTCTATGAATATTGATAACTTCTAAGAAGAATAATCTGTTTAATTTTCTAGATATCAGTCGATTGAAGGTTGAAATGCTACCACAAATTGTCAATGTAGTCTCTATGCTATTGCGCGACCGGTCGCCCCAGGTGATTAAGCGCATTATCCAAGCTTGTGGAAGCATTTACAAAAATGGTCTTAAGTGGATATGCCAGCATAAGGAAATGACTGATAGCATTGAACAGACGTGGAATGTTCTCAGCCTGATTAAAGCGCAAATATTAGACATGATAGATAATGACAATGACGGCATCCGAACAAATGCCATAAAATTTCTTGAAGGTGTAGTAGTGCTTCAAACATATCCTGACGAAGATAGTCAGAAAAGGGAGAATGATTTCTCTTTGGAAAACATACCCGAAGAACTAAAGTTTATAAAGCGAAAGAAATTAGAAGAAGAGGCGGCAAATATATTTGATATAATGTTGAAATTTCATGCGGCAACACATATTTCATCAGTGAATCTAATAGCTTGCACCGGAAGTCTATGTCAAATAGCTAAATTGCGAACAAGCTTGATGGGACCAGTAGTAGATGCATTTAGAAGTCTGAACGCAAACCTTCCTCCCACACTTACCGACTCACAAGTCAGCTCAGTTCGAAAAAGTCTTAAAATGCAATTAGTTGCTCTTTTAAAGAATCGAGGTTCTTACGAGTATCAAGCTACTATACGGCGTCTTCTTGTTGAACTTGGTGCATCTCAAGGTGAAATACAACGATCAATACCCAAAATGGATAAGCAGGAACAAATGCGACGACAAAAGCGTATATTGGAAAATGCAGCTACTAGCTTACAAAAACGCATGCGAGTTTGTGAACAACATCAGCCAATGGAGCTCGATGAAGAAGAATTAAAAAAGCAACAAATTAAGTCGAATAAAGTCAATGAAAAATTTATTGCGGAACATTTGAGAAGTACCGAAGCTGCTGTTAATTTTATAATGGAGTTTCTTCCTAAGCTGCCCGATTCGGTACCACCGGATTTTCTGAATCAGTACACACCAATAAAGGATATGTCGGTCCATCAGCAAGTTTGCAAAATAGCAAAAGAACTGGGTGAACAAATGACAGAGCAGAAAATTGGCCCTGGTGCTGCTGCATTTACGAAAGAGCTACCACTAAGGCCCGCAACGAACTCGACAAAGGAAAACAAAGACGATGAAGTAATGGATTTAGATGAAAATAATGCAATTGAGTAAGTATTTTAAGACATACTTAACAGTTTATGTTTTGATACTTCATACGATTATTCTTTCAAAGTGAAGTGCTACGATCGTCCGACGACGATCAAATTCGTAAAGAGGAGGCAACAAAGAAATTACGTGAAAATATGGATCGACTTAAGGGAGAACAAGAGTTAATAGAACGCATGAAACAACGTGTTAAAGCATTGAAACTACAAGAAGTTACTAAACCTCTCACACGTTCAGCAAAAGAGAAGTTTCTTTTGGATGCAGTAAAGCGAATACTACACTCTGAACGGCAGTGCATTGTGGGTGGAGCCTCAGCAAAACGTCGAAAAATTCTTACCGTTATGGCTGCTACTTTTCCAGATAATGTGCGCTATTTTATATTTAATTTTTTAATGCAAGATATTAAACAACGCATAGATATTGCTTTTTCCTGGCTATACGAAGAATATTGTTTATTGCAAGGATTTACAAGGCATTCGTATGTGAAATCAGAAAATCGTCCCGACTATGCCTACAATGAGCTGTTGGGCCAGATAGTTGCTGGTATTTGCAAGAACTGCGACTTTAAAGATAAAATTATTCTATTACGTCGTGTATTCTTGGAAGCACCTATAATACCTGATGATGCAATAACTACACTTATAACGATGTGTAAAGAAGAGGAAGAGGATTTTAGCAATCATTGTATGAATTTGATTAAAGACTTGGCGATTTTACGGCCACCGCGCAAACAACGTTTCATGCGAATATTGCTTACATTCTCTGTTCATGAGCGCTCGGAAATACGGGAATGTGCTCTACAACAGGTTGTGACATTATACAATGATGCGAAAACACTTGTTAATCGAATAGAAGATTTTGCCATTGAATGGTTACGGTATTTAGAGAAGGAATTACCACCGGCTAGCATCTTTTCAACTGATTATGGGAGACCATCCCCAGAATTGGGATGGAAAGAGGAAACGGCAAAAATTTGTTTAGTGCTTGCATTGGCTTTGCTGCCATACAATCCAGATTGTAAGTAATCTCATAATTATTTTGCGCAAGGGGTGTGAGCATGATATCCTAAATTAGAGCGCTGTTACCAGATGTGTTAAATTTCGATGCAATTTTATATTGCAATAATGTGAATGATCAAAAGTGAAACATACTCTTCTTATTCCTGTTAATTTGGTTTAATAATTTTAAATTACTTGTAAGGTTTGCAACTTATATTTGTATTACTCCTAAAAATATTCTATTTCCAAAAAAAAGATTAGGAATTAGGCAATTCCTACAGTCAAAATAAAGAATCTTTTAAACACAGTAAATATGATTGCGTGGCTTGAGAGCGCCCCTAGAATGTGTTGCTCAGACGTCTTGCATATATTTCATTCGCATATATGTACATGAAATAATTATCCAATTCTCACCAACTAGTATTTCTTCAAAAGTTGTGCAAAGTCTATATCGTGACGTCGGCTGATCTCAAACGAACAATATTGCGTTCAATCGATGGCAGTATTAGAAAATTGGGTGATGAAAATAAAATTTTGCTGAAATTTATTGAGGATTGTCCGAAAGGCGCTGAAACTCTTATTATCCGTATGATATATGTATTAACTGAACGCGTCACAACACCGAATGTGGATCTTGTAGAACGTGTTCGAGAATTGTATGTGACGAAAATTAAAGATGTACGTGTTTTGATACCTGTACTCAGTGGGCTTACTCGACAAGAAATACTGAATGCACTTCCCAAACTCCTGAAGCTCAATAATATAGTTGTAAGAGAGGTTTTCAACCGCTTACTAGGCATAGGTCCTGAATTTGCCAATCAAAGAAGAGTGACGTCGCCAGCGGATATTTTAGTTACTCTTCATACTATCGACGTGAGTGAATGCGATTTGAAATGCATTGTAAAAGCTACTTCTTTGTGTCTGACAGAGAAAGACATTTACACACAAGAAGTACTCATTTCTGTTCTTCAGCAATTGGTTGAAAAAGTACCTATACCAACATTGCTTATGCGAACAGTCATACAAAGTTTGACTTTGTATCCTCGTATCTCGACTTTCGTCCTGAATCTTTTACAACGTCTGATATCGAAACAAGTTTGGCGTTATAAAGTAATTTGGGAAGGATTTCTAAAGTGTTGTCAGCGGATGAAAACTCAAGCTCTACCTATTTTATTGCAATTGCCGGCACAGCAACTAATGGATGCATTAATGCAATGTCCAGATATGCGACAGCCATTGATGGAATATGCAAAAGGTATAGAAGACGAGCCAATGAGCGGTATTAGTCCACAATTGATGGATATCTTATCGGGAAAGTCTGTTGAAGTATTTGTGACGGTAAAATCATCATATATGTTTAATTCGTTATATATTTGAATGCAATTTTTGTTGCAGGACGAATCTGGTGGTTATATTAATGTGCAAGATATTAAAAAAGAGAAAGATGAAGAAGTTCCCACGGACGCATCTTCGGAAATATTGCAAATAGTTGATCCTGGGCAACCACTGCCTCCAGGAGAGGAATAATTGTTATATTGCCGCAAGAAGTTGCATATATTATCATTCTCAGAATATGGTTGAATGAATAGAAATTAGACGTAGTCATTTAAATTACGACTGTAATGATTATCCGTTTCTACAGGGTTTACGTGAGCAAGCCTTAGATATAATTTTCATACGTATTGTAATTTTTATTCTTGTAACGTATTGGACGTCTTATAATGTTCAGGTGAGAACGGCAGCTAATAAATTTACGATTCCACTTTGTAAATTTACGAGATCCATATTGAAGAGGTTTTTGCGTGCCAAAGCATGACTGCTGATTTGAATCGGAAGAACAAAGCAAAAAGAATAAAATGCTACTTTCCGTCGTTTTACAATACCCTATCTTAACGTATCATAACACAGAAACACATTTAAGAAGTTCTTAACTTCTAAAGAATTTGTTAAGGGGGATAATTAAAGGGTATTTATATGATGAAGTGAGCGGAAATTTTAAATTCGCCGACTTATTTTGTGTATCGTCTAAATATGAATATTCATCAGATGTAGTTGTTCGCACTTCAAATCCAGAATTGTTTTAGGAAATAATATTTATTTAATTTGGAAAATATTGTTTGATCATAATTATTTTTTCTTTTACGAATCATTTACGATACTTTTACAGCTTTAATTCCGATATCATTTCTTTACCGTTGAGTCCTGCTAATATATTCATTGCAGTTATACGTGACATTTCGTTGCGCGTATTTATATCAGCGCTTCCAATGTGTGGTAGTATGACAACATTATCTAAAGTCAAAAGAGGATCATGCAAAGGTAAGGGTTCTGGAACAGTTACATCCAGTCCTGCTGCTAGAATAGTTTTCGCTTTGAGAGCTTTATATAAAGCTTTCTGTTCCACTATAGCCCCACGAGCAGTATTTATAAATATAGCATTCCTTTTCATTTTTGAAAATGCGACTTCATTAAATATCTCTTTAGTTTCGGGAGTAAGCGCACAGCACACAATAATGAAGTCAGAATTACAGAGCATTTCGTCAAAATCTACTTGACAGGCACCAAGTCTTTCCGCTTCCTTAGGACGGCTTGTACGTGTAGTATAGGTCAGACGGCTTGGTTTAAATGGCTTTATTCTGGCAGCAACTTCTTGGCCGATTCGGCCAAAACCAAATATTCCGACAATCGAACCTTTTAAGCCTTGACCACACATCCAATCGGGCGCCCACGCTTTCCATCCTCCGTTGAAAACTTCTTTGTTTGCCTCGAATAAACGTCTACTCGTAGCCAGCAAGAGAGCGACTGTAAGTTCAGCTGTTGCGTCCGACAACACATCCGGTGTATATCCGACGCGTATGTTACGCTTTTTGCAAGAAGCCAAATCTATGTGATCGTACCCGACGGATATTGTAGATATGCATTTTAATTGTGGACCGGCACATTCTAACAATTCTTCATCGATATTCTCCTTCAATGTGCAATATATAGCATCCTTTCCTGCCACCTGACGCAAGAGTTCATCTCGAGGCACAGGAGTAGACTGAGTCCAGGTAGTGACATTGCATCTATTTTCGCAGTAAAATAATTGCAAAACTTAAATTCAAAATTCAAGGGGATTCAAAACTCACTCTGCTCTCAGTAAGTCAAGGCCAACGGCTGCCACATCAGGCCGTGTCACATAAACATTCATACGCTGTTTGTACATTTTTGAAAAGCTCTGATGTATACAGTTGTTATACAAATTAAAAATACTTTGCTGGTAGCTTTTAGATATTTCCGTCAAATTTAGACTTATTCTTAACACCAACATTCTGAAAAGCAGGGAAATGTAAGCCTACTACGAGGAATTATAGTTCATAAAACTCGACAACCCACCAGTAAATAAAATTATGAAATGAAGCCCTTGAGGAAAATCCAATGGTCATTCGCCTTTATTATAGACAGGAGTCAGAAATTCGTTTTTTGAGTTGTTAGTTGTGGTCACGCACAAGTGAGACCTGCTTGGCCAATCTTTTCGATTATAACGCCATCCACATGAGTCAGAACTTAAAGGTACATAGCAGAGATCTCTGGTACATAGGTAAGGTTCTTGAAAAGTTTTTAATAACGGTAGAAGTCACACGGTTGCTTTCGCTGCCGTTTGACAGCTCAGTTACTGGGTTCGCAGTCCTTCATATATTTCTACAGTTTTATTCGGAAATATCACCTGTAGCTCGTTTCTGTAAGGCCGCACTCACACAGGGGACATTTGTCGCGAGACATGGAACTATTCATTTATTTGTCCCCGATACCACTCACTAGAGTTGGGTAACTCCAGTTCTTAATCACTCCAGGAAATAACTCCGAGGTTGGAAATAACTCCGACCACTCCGGATTTTTTAATATGTTAACTCCGCGAATAACTCCGACCACTAATATGTCCGGAAAGCATTGCTGAAGCGGTCAAACACTCAGACAGAGATAACGAGATAGGAAACTTCTGACAGATTGGCAAAATGCAGCTCTGATTGGCGTTAGTGTTAGTTGAAATTCCTGGAAATCGGCAGTTTCGTTCCCAAACAAATCAGAACAATTCTTGGAATTGCAAACTTCGTTCCCAAAAAACTTTTCAGCCTCAGACCCTTTTGGCAATCCCGTCTACATATCCCAACACCTTTGTTTTGAGATTCCAACCTAGTTATCGATATATAGTGTTGAATTAAATTTCATGTACACTTTTATAGTTCAACTTGTGTATATGCTTTGTATTTATATATTGTTTGATATAAGTATTAATTTATTAGCGAAAATATTTTTCTTTTGTACATATAACAAAACAACCGCAAATGAAACGATATTGCGTGTAAGGTTAGTGATTCAAAAATTAAAAATGTCTTGCTTAATAGAAATAACTCTACCTAAGAGGATAAAGTAAATTAAACTAATAATAAAAACAATTCACTTAAAGGAATTTAGCGCATTACTTATTCACATTAACCTGAAGCCAAGTGCAGAACTGTGTTTTAAATCATCATATTTGCTAATCGTACACCAAGTTATCTCTGCCCGATACCACTCACACAGGAGACAAATTGGAATGTAGGTTGTATCCCCATGCATGATTTTTTAATTAGACTTTTTAATACATTTTGCTACCTTTTAATACTTTTTTTGCTAAATGGTAGTAGTTTGACTACTTTCGAACATTATTCGATTTCATTTCATTTTGTGTTGCGCGCTAGGTGACTATGGAAAATATTGAAGAAATTAAAATTGCGTTAATATCTATGGCGATCGATTTTTTGGATGCATTATATATCATTCGTGATGAAGATGCAGAAATAATAAAATTAATCTTAGATACTGTGGAAAAATTGGAGGAGGTTAGTAGAGCTCGTCGGAGAAGCTGCTGGATCAGAAGCTGGCGAGAAGAAAAAACAGTAATGGATCCTTCGATGTTCTGACAAATAGCATTCAAGTATGCGATAAATATTCGTACCGTAATTATTTGCGTATGTCAGAGGAAATGTTTGTTGAATTGCTAAATTCGGTCCAAGCCGATTTTCAGAAGGCTGAAACGCATATGCGAAAAGCTGTGACACCGGATGAATCTTATACATATATGTACATCTCATAAAAATAAAAAAAATTCACAGCAGTTTTCACATTAGACATAATACAAAATAAATGAAATCTAAAAATATTGTTGAATACCACCAATTTTGTACAGAGATCATAAATAAAATTAAAAAATTCAATGTTATCAGGCACATTTAACCGTAAAAATGTTTATAATGTATCATCAATATCCAATATTCCTTCCAGCGCCAGACTCAGAATATTACTTTTTCTAGCCTGACATGCCTGTTCGTCCAGTTCTATTAATTTCATTAAATAATTTTGGATATACATTACACTTCCTACGCACATTTTCATTTTTTAATTTTTCATTGTTTCTTGTTGTAGGGCGTTAATCAGCCTTTCCGTGGTATCCTTAGTCCATCTAAATACCACTGGAAATGAATTTTGAAAAAAATATACTAAAATATGTATATAAAAGCACAAGCCAAAGACTTCAAAAATATTTATATATTGTTTAATGTTGGGGCTGCCTTAGAATTTAATGGACTGTTCGATTTCTTACCTAAAAAATGCACTGAAAGTGCAAATATTTGTGAACACAATATTTTAATACACAAGCCATCAAAATTTCTAAAATAATATGGACGAATGAATTGCTCTAATATATATAATAATATATTTTCAAAAAATGTTATATAAGAATAATATAGCTTATGTTTTGCAGTCCCAGTAACAACCCCGATCGAACAAATCCTCAAAATTCATAATGCTCTTTTATAAATACAATATAAATGCATGCCTGACTGAATTCGTAATATTCTGCTTTGTCGATACGACAACCCGCTGTTTGGTGTCCCCAGTAAACATCAAGGGACAAATTTGTCGCACAAGGGACAAATTCATTCGTTGATAGTCCACAGTTCATTTCGTCGTTTTGCTGGTGAAACAACAACAAATTTGACGTGTCTCGAGACAAATGTCCCCTGCAGAGACAACGAGATAGGAAACTCTTTTCCCGAAGAAAAATGTGTCAAAAGAATCACAAAATTTTACACGACCGAAACTCACGTACAGGGGTTATGTATACGTATGCGTAATTCACCAAATTAAATGTCACGTATGATATTTCATGAAAATATGTAAACAGTTCGCTTCGACAGCATGATTTGAAAGCACGTTTTGTGCTCTATAGTGAAAATAATAAGAAAAAGAGTCACGAAAAAGAATTTAAATTCAATAAGTTCTATATAGTTTAAGTGAAAGAAAATATTAATATGTAAAAGTAGAACAGAATATGGACTTCAGCTAGAATTCGAATGGGTTGGCCAACACCACTTTGAGCTGGCCAACACCACTGGTGTCTTGTTTTCATGTCACCACAAATCCCAAAATAGAATAAAGAGCTGATGAATATTGTGGAATTGCGTAGGAAGGAACAACAAGAAAGAGTTGAGAACGATGTTGACATTACTCCGGATGATTTCAATATTGCCATAACTCGTCCTTTGGTGATGGCAAACAGCAAAATCAAATACTATGCGCGGATATTTTTGAGACCGAAAATGTAGAAATCGAGCCGATGCGAACGTTGTTTAGGAAACATAAGAAGAAAACGCGTTAAATTCAGCTGATGCTGAGAATATTGAACTAAAAATGGGTTTAGTAAAAAGCACCGGAAGTAAATGGCTGCAAAAAGAAATCCACAAAAATAGCAGAGAAACATTTTTGAGAGCGCTGGAAGGAAAGAATCAATGCCTCCTGCATGAAGTCCCCAAGAATGGCAATGAGACTTTATAAAATTTAAAACGTGTAGAAAGCGCGAAGTAATCCAAAAAGTAAAAACAATATAATGATCGAATTCTAATTAATTTTGAATATTTTCCTTTCTAGAAAAGAAGGAGCAAAAAAGTGAAGAGAAAACAGACGCAAAAAAGACAACGGAGGAAACAGTATCAAAAATGGAAGTAGCCAAAAGGAATTTATTTGATGAGAGCAGCAGTAGTGAAACGGATTATATATTTGCAAAACTTGATCGCTTTGAAAATGTTTATATATTTGGTATGCACATCCAAGAGGTATGCACATTGGCGCGTTACCGGTTTTTTTTGGATGTCCGGTTCCCCAGTAGGCCTATAACACCCATATACATATATACAATGCACACTTATTTAATGTATTTACAAATATACAATGCACACTTATTAGATATACGTAACAAATGTTAGGAAATTAAAATTGTACAATGATATGTAAAACATTTCACAAACGTTAATATATATGAAATTTAAAATGATGTTACGGTGTTACATTTTATGAATGTTAATGGATGTTGGTGATTATTTATGATATAATGTTGCATAGTTAGTAATTAAATAAATTTAGTTAAGCACAGTTAAATTTAGTTAAACACAGTTAAAGAGTTAAAACAAAGCAAATATAAAAAGTGAATTCACAAATATAATATACATATACAATATAATATACACAAAATATATTTTAAAACTAGATAGCACATATTCTCGCTTTATTTCATGTTTCCAATTGGAGCGGTTTCCAATTGGAGCGGTTGGAATCTTACAACTAGATAAAACCAATGACCACTATTCTTACCGTTTTCCATCAGTGGCTGCGTCTGGAAACTTGTGTAAGTGCAGATCTCCGGAACACCCATCCTGGCAACATGTCCGCAAGTCCGGCATTTCTATTTATTTGCTTAAATTTATTGAATTTTAAATTTTTTGTAAAATATCAAATATTTTATAGTGTGGTGAAAAAATTTTTTGAGAAATTATCACAGCGGTGCAAAATAAATTCATAAATAGAACTAAAACAGAATGAAATGGACAAAATGCACTTAAGTAAATGCAAACATTTTAGGAGCATCCTTAATGTCCCAATTGAAATAATCTAATCTGAAAATACATGGTTTTGCTTAAAAACATGTTAATATAGCATAGAAATTATCGAAGCGTTTGAAATTTCTATCCAAATGGGTTCAAATTTTTGTATTCAGTACCAAAAATTATGAAATTTGGTAAATTTTATTGTTCTTCGATACATAGCCAGCAATACTAATATATTATTTTATTAATATTTTCAATAATTAACAAAAAACGTGAATATAATGCTTATTACCGAATACTGGCAACACTGCTTTAATGCAAATACCCAAAATGGGCCATTAAGTAGTAAGCGCCGCAAATGATGGCAACACTAAAATCATCGAATTTATGGGAGAGGTGAAGAAATAATTAGGATATGCCAATGCCAAAATGTTTTACACATTTGATTTTTCAAGAGTTTCTCTTGATGATAATAAATAAATAATTCCGTGTAGGTGTGGTTATTAATGTCAGCACCAGACGCTCAAAAGTTATATTAAATGAATTACGACGTAGAAAGGAACTTATTAATAATTATACAATTTTATTTGAAACTAAAAATAGTCATGTTTGTGTATTGATATACTCAAGTAAAATCTTTTATATTTTAAATGCACTAGTGCGGCTAACACTTGGCTTCAAAGTAATGGTTGCAGAGTCCTTAATAAATCAATGTGAAGAATTTCTTCAAATAAATTATTCTATGTAATTTTATTTTTAGGTTATTTTTAGATTCTGGGGTCCAAAAATTGCCTTAAATGATTTGAGTATTCTATTAACGAAGTCAATCGAAATTGTTATACATTAAAATATTTCATAAAATTGAGTTTCATTTATGTTTTTATGCATATGAAATAAATACATTTATTTGTTTTATATAAATATTTTATACAAATAATTAGTTACCATAATTAGTTATTACAATAATTAGTTATTTTATTCAAATATTAGTTATAAATATTTATACAAATATTTTAGTTATCAAATAAATCATGCACATGTTGTCTACGCATCTTAAATTAAAAAAGTGTACATGAAAAATAATTGAATTCTTTAAACCAATAGCTACGTTGGCATATCAAAACATAGTTGGTGAACTTTTAAAATGGATTGTCATTCGGAGTCTGAAAAAGGTGTAATGGCCGGGTCTTATGCTTGAATTTCTAAGAAAAAATCATTAGTCAGGGTCTTAAACATAAAATTTCCACGGAAGAAATCATGAGTCAGGGTCTTAAACTCACGAACACTACCTTAAATCAGAGTTGTAGTTAGAGAAGTTTCCTATCTCGTTATCTCTGGTCCCCTGTGTGAGTGCGGCCTAACTGAATCGAAAAGTTTTTCAATTCCCGTGACGTCATTTCGATTCGATTGAAAGTTTTCGTTTATGAAATGTTTACTGTTTCTGTAACAACAAATCGAAAAGAAGGCTGTTACGATTTGGTAATGACATATTAATCGAAAAGAAACAAATGGAATATGAAACAGCTGTCAACTTGAAAAATAAATTTTATAGTTTAAAAAACAAAATTTTTAAGATCAATAAGATAATTTCCATTTTGAAAACTTTTATTTGTAAGAAACCCTTTTTAGTATGGCGATGATAATTTTTTTATTTTAGAAATGGTAATTTTCCTCCTCCATCCAACTAATTCTAATTATATTTTTATTTATTTTTAGAAAAAATTGTAATATTTGCATTAGATGAAGGAGAGTATTTTACAACTTTATAATTTATGATTGTTCTTTAACCGGTTTTCTATCATATAGTATTAAATTCGTATTTGTTTATCGAATTTAAGATTTGTCTGACAAAATATCTTAATATTAATTAAGAATCATCGAATTTAATCAATTTTATGATATCGTTTTGAAGAAGGATGGAATTTTGTGAATTTTGAAGAAGGATGGATGAAATATTTCTTTATTTGTATGCAGTTGAACATAATAGGCGTAAAATGTTGAGAATCCGGCGAAGGCAGTTAAGAGATTCTTCAGATCCTTTTCAAATTCCTGAATCTCGATTTGTGGAGCTCTTCAGACATTCCAAAGAAGCAGGAAGTCATTTGCTCAATGAGATCTCTCCTTTTTTTATATAAGGGAATAAGGAGAACGTTTATTCCGAATTCGTTGCGATTTTGTGCAGTGCTACATTTTTATGCGACCGGCAGTTTTCTGCGAGATATAGGCCAAGGCTTTTTGTGTCCAATGAGCAAAACTATGATTTGTCGCATAATTCGCATATTATGAATGCAATAATATAAAATTCTAATATTCCTTAATATTTGCATTTTACTTACTTTAAAAAGGGTCATATTATAATAATAAATATTAATGAAAAGTCATTTACATTAAAAAAGTATATATATTAATTTTAATTTATTTTTTTAATGCATCATAGATATCTTTTAATAGGGAATTCATGGTGCCTAAAGCGGCCATAACTTCCCTATGCCTTTGTTTGTTGTTCACCTTTCATTTCTGTCGTTTGTTGTTCAGTTTTCGAAATTCAAATGAAAAGTGAAAAGTCAAATCAAATCTTTTCGATTCGTTTTTTTACAGAAACGGTCTTTTCGATCCATTCCTACGACAGTGGAATTGGAACGAATATCTGTAGAAAACTTTGACAGCAGTCAAAAGTTATTCAATTATTCTATTTTCGATTCATTTTTTATAGAAACATTATCAATGAAAATGACGTCACAGTGACGTAGAATCGAAAAAATGAACCGAAAAGCTTGGTGAAAACTAGTTACAGAAACGAGCTACTGAATGATTTGCTTTCTTTTTTGAAGATTGGCTTCAATATTTCTGCAAATAAAAAAGATCAGCGTTCAGTTTCAATTCAAATCAGTTTATTTTTTCAAATCTAAATTTTTTCGCATAAAGAAAAGACTAGAAATTTTCAGTATTATTCTGGTGATATACGAACCAAATAGATAAGCTATAATCACTTCGAGCGGTTTTTAATACGTACGACAGAGTGAGGGATATTTTTAAATAGGTTTTAGTGAAAAGACACGATTGCTACCGGCGTGCTTTTTTGCTTATGATTCATTACTTTTACTCCTTAATATAAGTTGTATTTAACCAATTAAGTGTCATACCACTAAAGTGAAATCCAGTGGTATTACACTTGATTGCTTAAATACTACTTATATTAAGGAGTAAAACTACTAACACAAGCGAAAAATATTTATGAAGTACTTTTTCAAATGTTAAAGTATTGGAAAATATATGAGTGTTCAGAAGGACACTAAAGACATGTTAGATGCATTTGAACAATGAAAATTGTGGCTGTAAAACGAGAGAAGCGTTTTCCGTCGTTAATGAACGTATAATTATTACATTAAAAATTCCCATAAAGAATTGCACCTTTGTCACGACTTAAAGGTGTCTCGTATTCATAGGGTTCTGCACGAGAAAGATAGGGAGGACATACCTCCATATTTGCATATTTGCATTCACCCTGTTCTCTAATTAATGCTAAAGCTGTCATTAGTTGTCAACATTACCTCTCATGTTGATTTGGGTTACGAGTTCCAGGGACGGTCATAGTTTCTTCCGAAATTAATAAATTGAATTCAAAATTATCTTAGGTTGACTTGTGATGCTGAGAACAATTCATAGCTTAGGATTTCAAAGTAAAGTGTTTGTTCGTCGATTATACTCTCAAAGTATCCCACGAATGGCATCAAAAGCAGAACCAGCTCATCATGGTATTCCGATTAAAGTTCGGTCGAATCCAGCACTCAAACAAATTGACACACCCGAATTTCGCTCAATATTCTCAGAAGAGCTAGAAGCTCTGATAAGTATTTTCCGAAAGTACAATTACGAGTTGCGGATCGCCGGTGGAGCGGTTCGTGATATATTGATGAATATACGACCTAAAGATGTTGATTTGGCCACAACGGCAACACCTGACGAAATGAAGGATATATTTTCCAGGGAGAAAGTGAGTGAAATATATTGTGAAGTTATTTGGACGTAATTCAAATATCGACAGGTACGCCTTATAAATGCCAAAGGAGAAAAACATGGGACTATTACTCCGCGCATCAATGATAAGGAGAACTTCGAGATCACAACGCTCCGTATCGATGTACTAACAGACGGTCGACATGCCGAGGTCAAATTTACTACAGATTGGCAGTTGGATGCAAATAGGCGTGATCTTACCATAAACTCAATGTTTCTTGGTTTTGATGGCACTATTTATGACTATTTCTTTGGGTACGAAGATTTACTGCAACGTCGAGTGGTTTTCGTTGGAGATGCTGATGTTCGAATCAAAGAAGATTTTTTGCGTATTTTACGGTATTTTCGATTTTATGGGCGCATAGCTGACAAACCCAATAACCACGACGTTGCAACATTGCTAGCTATACGCTCTAATGCTCACGGCTTGGCCCTCATTAGTGGAGAACGCATTTGGAGTGAAATTCAGAAAATATGTCTTGGAAATTTCGCTCAGGATATATTCCTGGAAATGATTAATTGTGGATTATCACCATATTGCGGGTTGCCACAACGGCCGAACGTTTCGGAATTGAAGAGATTATGTGCTACCCTGCAGGAGTTTCCTGGGAAACATTATCCAATACTTTATGTGATAGCATTGCTCAACACATACCAGGATGCAATAGAGTTGCACAATCGCCTAAAGCTTTCAGCTTTCGAACGTGATATGGCCTTCTTTATTACGCAGCAACGCAGTAAGGTTAGAAATATAGATGTCTTACATATCAATCGGAACGTATGTCAAAATAAGTCTCTGTATTACTATAGGTTGACGAAGAATATAAAAATCTTCGAGATTATCAGAAGCTTTGCTTGCAACCAAATGCAAAGCGTGAGTTTGTTGAGGAATTATTAAAATATTCAAACCAGAAAGATCTATATATGTCGCTGAAGTCATGGAAAATTCCTAATTTTCCTATAAATGGCAATTTGCTGATTGAACATGGATGTCCAATGGGTCGGAAAATGGGCTTGATAATGGCGCAGTTAAAATTGATTTGGGCTGATAGCAATTTTCAATTAAATGCAGACGATTTATTAAATAAATTTTATCCCATTCTTTTAGAAAAAATTTCTACGACGCCGCCGTCTACTCCCAAAAAGAAATTGCGGAAGTCTAAATGAAAAGAACATTCCAAAATTGTTAATCAGTTGTTTAATAATTTATATTTTTGTTTTAACCGTAATTATAGTTATCTTTTAATTAAATTAATTAATCCTATTTTGGAATAAAAAATTATCATACAAAAATATAATGGTTACATTCAATTTTGCGTATTTAATTCGACAACTTTAAATCCAATTTACATAAGTGTGACGTGAATTTAACACTGAAAAAAACAAATCGCGCCTACACTACCGATAATTTCAACATGATTTTCATAAATTTGTACAAATTTTGTTTTTATCCTTTCTCAAATATTTGTATGGGACGTTTAAATCCGGTGTTACAGTTTTCAGGTACTCCCATTGATGTAACATTTGTAAATCCAACTTCGGAACTTAACAAATATGTTGAGAAATCCTTCGGGAATAGTTGTATGGCTTTATAGTTTTCGAAAATTTTATCCTAGACGAAAATTTAAGTTTAAAAAATTTATATTTTATATTAACACTATACAATTCAATTGAATTCATTCAATTTTACTAACCGTTATCTTTTTGCGTCTAGCATAGCTTTCAAAAGGTTGAGCCTCCAATATTAAATATCCACCTATACGAAGTTGTAGGTACATTCGTTTAAATGATTGCTTTAAGCCAGCATCACCGAAGTTTAAATGAATCCACTTTGTCACTGATAAACAAAGTATCACATCAAATTGCTCGCGTTCTATTTGAAGTAAGACATCATCACACAGCACATAATTCGCTTGCATGAACGTAATATTAAATGGGAATGTATGGGAATTGCTACGGCCGCTACTTATTTTCTTCTCCCCCTTTATACATTTTAAAGCTTTATTAATCAGATTATGGTCGATATCGATACCGGTGATATGTTTGATAGGAAATCGTTTTGCTAATTCCTTCGTAATAAATCCGCTATTGCAGCCAATATCAAGTATTTCCTTTTGCTCGAATAAACGGCGATGAGTTTCAAAAACGTCCAATCGTATATCGTGGAAATCCTTTCCTTTGTTGCGATAACCGTAATATTTGTTATAATTGCCGTAAACGAATTTCTCTTTCTCCTTTTGATTGCATTTTAAACTAGATTTCGATGTATTTAGGGTTATGTCCAAGCGCTTCCGGGGACTCTGATGTTGGCGAACTTGAATCTGGCAAGTTCGATGTGATTTTGTTGGTGACTTCTCAATTTTTTCGTCGTCCTCATTTTTTTTCAATTTTTTTCGACAATTTTCTTCACCAAAGCATTCGAGTCTCTTCACAGTACATTGCTTTCCAACGGAATTCTTTTCTATCGCATTCATGTCGCTTGCGTGAACAAAGGGATCCTTTTGTTTTTAATGGTAACTATTAATTATCTGTTTAACATTATGACGAATAATTTGTTTAACCCATGAGTAACCCTGACAGATTTATTTGTTAGGTATCTGTAATATATTTTGGTAAGCGAAATCGATAATCGTTGATTCGGTTTTGCTGAGTTCTATTGGGTGTAAAGATTATATGAGTTTAATCTGTAATTATGGCGTTATGGAGATGACACTATCGATTAGCACAAGTATTAATGCAGAAGTATTAAAGCATCATCCCTTCAAAGGGTATAGTTGGAATCCGTAAATCATACGCGTTAACCGCGTCATTGCTTGGAAGTTAATATCAGAAAGTATTGACAGTTTCATTGTAACAGACAAATTTCATTATTAAAGTGATATGGTTTCATACTCCCATAAAAATTTAATTCGATTTATGTAATCCAAAAATTGAAATAAATTTCGGGTTTTATGTACATTTTTATCATTATTTTTATATTATATGGTGAAAGCTTACTCTCTTTGCAAGTTTTCTTAAAATTATTCGCAAGTTCGTCAAGCCACCGAAGCAGAGATAATCTCTGCACCGAATTGAAATATTTTTTAATTGTTAAGTATTTTGTATCTGGCAGCTCTCTTTTTTAATCGTCAACAATTTTCGCTTTTGCTGGTTTTCTTTAATTACTAAACATACCCACTGTCACCTGTAAACCTTAAAATTATAAATTTACCAAATGAACTAACTCTTCAACAAAAATAATAGTGAAAAAAATTTAACTAAATAAATAAGTTATTAGTTCTTATTCAGAAAACGTTGGTTTTGTTAAGAAATGGGCAGCATCGATAAGGCATGTATATCTGGTTTTCTGTGCCGACTTTGCTCAGAAATGCATCGAATTGTGATACACATTTATGGTGATCAAGGCCAGCGTCTGTGTCTTGTAGAAAAGATTAATGGATATTTGCCAATCACGGTAAAAGATTCTATATTAGAATACACGGTTATGGCCCAATAAACTTAAACCCCAAACTAGATTTCTCCAACTGATCCTCTTCCGAAAACTATCTGTGAGACGTGTTTGCGTAGGGTGGAACAGCATTACGATCTCTTAATGCGACTATCGCGGATAAAGGAGGATAGATTTTTACGACTTAATAAGGTAATATTTTTATTATGAATTCTTTTTAATGCCAAAATAAATTTTTGGGTGTATAGGCTGAACGTGCAAGTATTGGAATAAATACAGAGCATGTTGAAGAAGAATCTGAATCTGATGATTTTTATAATACAGATGATGAAAACAGAGATAATTCACTTATAAACGTTGCAAGAGATGTAGCAGTGACTGATTCGGAAGACGAGGAAGACCTAAATTCCAGTTTATCCCCGATATTGCAGTCTAGTGGAACTGGTGTAAGGACCGATGTGGAAGAGAGTGAGGGGCACGACTGATGCATTGAGGATTGATTTCATTAATTTTAATATATAACGAAATAATAAAAATAAAAATGTTTTGCCATTATTGTATGCACGTATTTTATATTTGCAGAAGTCTAAATTAATTGAAATATAATGTATTATTGATTAGTTTCCAGAATTTATTGGTTTAACGGTGTCCGCAAGATCATAAATACTTGTGCAATTGTCACGTTTATTCGGGGAAGACAATAAATATACTGAGAATATCTCTATTGAGAGGGGCATACTTTATTGAATCATTACTTTAAGTGGCTCACAGATTTAGCGAAGAATATCCCGGACTGTTGGGTCTTGTCAATAGGTCTTAGGAATATATACCTGCTTTCCTAAAACAAATATGTTTCCAACTGCACTTATCCGACCAAAACATCCTTCAACTAAAACACCAACAAAATATGGTCGGTATGAGCTCGGATTTCTCATAACGATTTTCTACAACTGTAAAAGAACTATGTTGGGCTTTTTTGAAAAGATAATGTTTACATGTCTAACAAAATTATTATTAAAGTTTAACTTTCTTCGTAATTATAATCACTTAAAAATAATATTTCAGCCACAGCTACAAGGTTTTTTGAAACCTTTCCACAATTTGAATCCTGTATTGCAGGATCGTCTAGAGCTTCATTTAACGGCATCAAAAAAGAACTGTAAGCATTACTTCCCAGCTGATAACTTTCAATAGCATCATAGATCGCTCTGAAAAGAGGTTCCTTATTCGAGTGAAAATATCCACGATTGCCGTGAACTATTTTTATTCCATTCGGAATGTCGCACACATTCATGTACATACAATGATCTGGACGATAGTTGTATTCACACGAGAATAAATACAATTTTTCTGTGAATGTAATTATTAATAATTTCAATTCCAAAAATAACAGGAAAATCCGTTCTTAGGAATTTACCTGAGTGATAATAGAAAAGAATATTTATGATGTCTTGATCACCCCACGTAATTCTTAATTTGTATTCTCTGTAAATGGGAAGAACACGGGCTTCCCAATTAAATGCGCGCATTTGGGTAAGGTTCATTAACATAACTCCTGAATTTAGACCCAATTTCCCGTAGAAGGGATGTCGCGCGAATCGATTGTACCAGCCAATATTAGGATTTTCATGTTCTGGCGACAATCCAGCAATTTGCGATGAATTGAAACGGCTGAAATGATTCCAGATATCAGTAATAGGCGACAGGAACAAAATATCTGTGTCCACATATAGGATGGAGTCGATATCTTTGAGCAGAGACTGTATCAAAACGGAATATACGGCAGAAGTATAACGCGATCCTGATTATCATATTTCAAAGCTTACCGGTAAAAATAGTCTTTGTGCTGCACAAGGTTTAAACAGACTCCTCCATTCTTTTTCGTTATTTTGCGGGAAGTTTAAGCGCCTTAATTCATATTCGAAAGCATGTGGCATCAATGCCTGCCAGTCGCCAAGCTTCTCTTTGAACTCGCTCATTAAGTTATCATCGGCAAATATAATAAATTTTAGCAACTCTTTCGTCTGGTTATACAAAAGAGCTGATTTGATCATTGTCAATGTTTCCTTTAGACGTTGTCCACAAGCAACAACTACTATATAAAATGTTGATTTGTTATGCACTGACCTACATAAAAGCATATTAAACCAGAGATTTATGTATAATTTTCATACTGACTGTTCATTCTGTGGCCGAGTTCCATTTATCGAATTATGGAATGATCCATTTTTGGTCTTCGGAATGGCATACCGCGCGAAAATTGATTGTAATAAGAAGTTAGTATTAATAAAGAAGATTAAAACGAGTATTCCTAAACCAAAAGTTAAAATTATGGTCCTTTTCAACCGCATAGTTTGTTTATTTTTCTGCGGATGTCATTTTACGTTGCCAATTATATCTAATTTTAATTTTGTTGGCTTTTTATTATTCACCTAGTTAAGGTGGTACGTTCGTAAATCTGTTGAAAAAGTAAATAAGTTATAAAATAAAGCCGAATGTGTTCACTTAATTATATAATTGCAAATTTTTGTAATAAATTGAATTAAAAAGAAAAAATGGAAAGTAATAACAGTTCCAAGCGTTCACAATTGAAGCAAATTAGGTTAAAATAATTAAATGAGGATAAAATAATTTCATATTAAATATTTTAACAATCTTCTGAAGAACGAATTTAAGGGGTAACATCTTTCTAGTACTGTCCCATGTCTCGTCATATAACTCAGATATAATTAATTTTATGTATACGTGGGTAATTATTAAATGCAATGTGAATTTTTAGTTTTAAATTTCGTATTTGCTCTGTAACTTATTTAGCCACACCAGACGGAAGTCGAATTTTATACGCCATCTGAATATTAATTCAATAATAATAAAACTGTCAGCGATACTCATTTCGCGGGTTTCCTTTTTTTAATGTTACACATATCATATAAACTATTTCGAAAAAGATATATCAGTAAAGATATTTTTAACAGTTTCTTTCACTGAAAAAAATCCTAAACGTCCGGAACTCGTATTACGTGAATTTAAACGGCGCGATTATTTGTAATAGCTATTGATGTGATAAGTCAATTTTTGACTTTGTCAATATTACATTTACTTTAACAAAAAATTAAGCTACTTTCGCCACACGGACTCATGCACGAGCGTATTTAAATACTTATGTACATGATATTTTCAATTAATATTCTTTTTATGCAATCCTTACGTTACTCAGATCAAATAATTTATTTATTTGTATGAACTCACACTCACAAAGTCATCCTTTCTGCTCGTGACGAAGCCACTTTACTAATTTCAGATTCAATAAAAAAACATGATTTGATCACAAGATTAACATAATTATTGTTTTTTTATAGCATTTTGAAAAGATTTTGCTTATTATATAAGCATGATATTATGAAAAATATACACGAACAAAAAATAAAATATTTAATTTTATTGATAGTAATTCATCTTATTTCAATAATGTAAATAAATGTTTCTAGATTTAGAAAAATGAAAATTGTTTCTTGAAAATATTTCCTTCTATTAAATGATAAAAATTAAAACAACTATTTATTTGGAATTTGGCAAATATTGATTTTATTGTAACGGTTTTTCAAAATTCCAAATAAAGGAATGAATATTAAAAATAGAGATATTTGTTGGCTGTAAAAGTATATTGTTTATTCTTAAATTGGTTTTACTTTTCAATGAATACTATGAATAATCAAACTTGCATTGCGTGTCTGCGTGGAGAGAAGTGTGTTACTGAAAGTTGTCACGTGATTAGTTTACAAATTAGTAATAAGAATATGAGATGTAAGCAATTTAAAAAAAACATCTCGATATTTTGAGAAGTTCGAAATAGGAACATATTTACACGTATCGACAGTTAAACACCCAGTAGGAATTGAAAAACTTGAATCATTCGTTGAGTGGAAACAACGAGCGCAGTGAATTATATGTTAAACTTCAAACAATTTAAAATTAATATATATTATAAAATAATTAAGAAATTATGATTTATATTGTTTAAAAAAATCATAACGTTTGAAATATAAAAATAATTATAAATAATATAATTTAAAATTAATTAAGAATAATATATTATTTTTATAATAAATATGAATAATATAATTACAAAAATATAAACAGGATACTATTTTTAATATGAAAATAATGATAAATAATATAATTCAAAAGTAATTGAAAGCAATTATTATAATAATTATAAATAATGTAATTTAGAAATAGCGTATCTATTAGGAATATATTGTATTATGGAAATAATATGATACCAATCTGAAAAAGTTTGTTTTTGAAAATGTTCCCTGCTGGGATATGCATAATATGCGCGCGGTGTGTGTGTGTGACTGTGTGTGCTGTTGAATTAATAGAAAACCAATTTTGAAAACTTGGTCGCTTTGAATAAAAAAGTTATTATATAGGGCTACTTTCGTTTGTCGATTTTAGTTTGTTGAAGTTTTAGAAAGACGGTAGAGTCAAGCGTGCGAATATATTTTGATGAGCCATGTCTTCGGTGATATCTGCCTTAAGTGTGATATTGTGTGCAGTGTGTTTTCATGCTTCGTACGTGATAGCGGAGGCAAATCTCCCTCAGGATACGTACTTAAATGCTTTGCAATCCTCGCACTCGCATTCGCAGGATTTGGGTACGTTGATGGTGTTTATTGATTGTTATAATCAATGATTATATTTAATATACGGGATTATTACTCAGAGTGATTAAAATTGAATTTTAATTTCAATTCGAAAAGTAATTCCTTTTCAAATAAACGGACTTGGATTAATTGAGAAACGTAATTAAAAGAATTTTGAAATATTGAGTAATAATTAATTTAAAATATTGCGAATATAAAAATTAATTGCAGTATTGATAAAAATTAAAAAAAATAATTTTTTCTAAATGAGATTGAAAATTTTTTAAACATGAGATTATATTAATTTGAAAAAATTTAAAATTTGAAAAAAATGTTAATTTCTGTCGTATTTTTTTTTTGAATAACTTCTTATTGCAGATAACATTAATGGCTATGAATATTCACAACCTAATAACAAATATCTGCCTCCGGTAGAGCCTGTTTATGGGCCACCTTCTTCTGCCTATGGTCCACCTGCTCCCTCATACGGACCACCACCCTCCGCACCTGTTTATGGTCCACCAGCTGCTCATGTTTACGATCATCCACCGAATTTTTACAAACCTATACCTGTTGCTTATCAACAGCGTGATGATTGGTTTTGGAATAAATTGAAAGCAAAAATCAATCTTTTTGCAATTGGAAAAATCATTTTAAAATTATTAATATTTAAAAAAATTATTAAATTCATTGGTTTAATATGTTTACTAATGTTTTTGCCAAAACTTAAGAATTTATTTAAGGATGAGATGACTATGGATGAGGATTCAATGATGGAAAGCAAGGAATTGAAGAATGATAAAGGTTTGATTAATGCTCTAATGGTTTCTTTGTTGGATTGTAGAATTTATTCGCATCTTATATTTTCTTATTTTTTTGTTTCATTTCAGATATTTTAGCACAACGAATTAATGAATTAAGTGATTTTGCAATAAAAGCTTTTGCCAAATATGAATAAAAGTAAACAGAATAGGCGTGATAAAACCATTTAGTAATTTAATTAAAATTTTGAAAATATATTGTTTTAATAATTTATTGTAATTTATTGTTTCTCTCTTTCAAATCCTGTACTTAGTTTAAATGTTAATTTATTTTTAAAAAATGTTATATTTTATAATAAAATATTTATTGACTTTAATTTTTCAATTCACTAAATTTTGTTTTATTTTTTTTTTGTTATTTTAAAAACTATTTTTGATACAAAAAAAAAAACGCGGATCGAGGCAGAAGTTGTTTTTGTAAAAATTTATTTATAAATCGATCTTATTCTAATAAAATTATTTATTAAAAAATACCGAATTATTGCAATTTTTAGGTATAGGATTTATTACGTAACTTTTTAATAAAGTCTTTTGCTTGTTTGTCGCCTTGCCGAAGTTCTAATGCTCGAATAGTATCAGAATCTAAAATAGAATCGGAAACGGCAACAATGTGATTAATTTGATATTAACTAAATTAAGTGAAATGCTATGGAAGTCATAACTCTTTCTATTACCCGTGTATTCTGGTCTTGATAGCTCCATATGAATTTGTTCATTATCGGAAGCCATTATATCAGCAAAAGTTATATAGCATTCAGCAATATATTGACTTGTAATACCGAACATATCCTTATCTTTGATGCTAAATAATATTAGATTATTCTGTTTTGAGCATTGTTCCTGATTTAGAGGTCTAAAAAATTGACGTAAAAAAACTTTCTAATTAAGTTTTAATTAATTGCAATACGTACATTTTAAATTTTTCATCGTATAAAGGAAAGCGTGTTTTATTATGAACAGCTGTCTTCACTGGAGCAACACCAATAAATCGATTGGTTGGCAAAAAATGCGCTTTAACAAAAGAATCACATGATCCGTTCGAATCCATCGGTACTAAATTGTTACCACTCATAATATTAAGCTAAAAAAAGAGTAGGGACAATTATCTTATGATCATAATTGCTTGATTAAACTAGTGCTACGTGTTAAATATTCACCTCGAGAACATTATCAATGAATTGAGCCTGAATCGTGAGTTGACCATACTGCGATTTTTCACATTCTTTTTGATGCCCCAATCGTTCTAAATAATATTGATGAATTAAATCAGCCGTTTCAAATGCATGCAAGTCTAATATTCTTTCAATTTCACTTAAGACTTCTACATCCGATGTTTTGACGTTACCCAATTTGAAACAAGAGATCATAACATGAAGGGTTTGTCGTAAATTTTGGAAAAACGCTGGAGGACGACGCTTCTAAAGAAGGGGAAATTGTTTTCATAAAATAAAATCGTTTGCTTATATTTAATGATTCTTACTTCCAGATTAGACTGTATGAGATCGTACATTATTACAGATAATTCTGTCCATATTGCATCGAGGATTCTATGAAAATTAACCTCATTGAGTGTTGTATATAATGTACCCAAAGAATCTTCCAGATACATCATTAATTTTTCCATAGAATTTGAATCTTCGTGTAAGACTTCTGCACCTTCTGCTAAGAAATATCTAATCTGTGGACCCATTTTTCTTGCCACAATTTCTATGAGTTCCAGAATTTGATTTCTACCCGTATCCAAAGCATTATCAACGACATTTTTCAATGTTATAACACAACGCTCTGCCTCGAGGTTTGAACGATATTCACCCAATTTTCGTATCACTTCATCAGTTTGAAGTTCCTACACTTGAAAAGAAAAAGAATTATGAAAATGTTATATTAGTTTCTTTTATACAGTCCGAAGCAGAATTAGATTTTCTCTCTCGAACCTTTATAAATGATGGCAGTCTTTGACGGATATAATCGATATTATTAATTGCCAAACACCATTCGGTAGACACATAAAATGGTTCATTATTGTCGCCACTTAAATTTTCCACACGCCGAGACATCTTTTGAGCATAAAATACACAACACCGACAAATGTCCTTAAAAAAAGAATTCAATAATAAAATTAACAGAAGTTAATTTTGATAGTGTTCCTCAAGGATAATAACAATTATCGTATTAATAAACTTACATCAACAATTTTTGCTATAAATGTATAAGAGCCTTCCACATCGGGCCAATCCAGCTGTTGCCAAAATATTTTAATTTGATGAAATATTGAAAAGGTATCTACCGCCGATGAACTATATTTGACCGTATCATCGATCGCTCTTAGTTGATCCAGTTCAACGGCTTTCTGTATTCGAGTTAACGCTTTAATAAACGACAAAGCCAACCAGTGAGTTACTCCGGGCATAAACCAAACATAGAACTTCTCAATCGCAAATTCAGCATTGGCACACAAAGATTTTCCTAAAAGAGAATTTTCCTTAATGAGAAAAAGAAATATATTTTTTTCGAAAAATTTCTTAATCCGTAACTTACCCAACATCAGAAAGCGTTTTAAAATTAAATATAATTCGAAAAGTGTGGTTCCCATATTTATTCCTTCAATGTTGGGCAGTTCCTCAGAATGATTGTCAGGCACATCCAGTCTTTTAATATTAGCGCAAGTTTCCATAACAATCGATTTAGTTAACTCCGTCAACTGGATATCGTAGAATTTAAAAAGAGCACTCGAGTAATTGAAGCGTAGTTTTCTATTTTTGGAAAAACAAATTGAGATGATTATAATGTTTGTTCATTATTTTCGAAAGATAAAACCAACTCATTCTACGCACTGATAGAAATGCTTATCGAAATATTCTATAGCCCGTTGTAAATCCGATCGCACCATTTGTATGGTTTTAATTAAAAATTGAAGATTATCCTCATCATTCTGAGCGGCACTGGATGGCTTGTTTCCTTCTATAATATGTTCCAACCATTCGATGGTGCCCGTTTTTACAGCATCCGCCACAACATCCATTATATCATATTTCTCCCCAGAATCTCCTTTATTCGTTATCCACCCATAGACATTGCTAGGAAACAAATCTACGTCAACTGCTGGCGCTTCCAGATGTTTAATTTTTGTTAAAATATCTAAAACCTCGCATAATGTTTTCACGATATGCCTATCGCTGACATTCTTTGAACGTACTTTTCGTATCACAGAGAAACAGGAGGGTAAAATACGTTTAGCACCATCCCAAAATACTTTCAAATCTTCACAATCATCCATTAGACATCTTAAGACTGGTATAATAATATCGAGTATTGAATTGAATAAAGCAAAACTTAATGGATGTTCTTCATGAATCGAAGCGTAGACGGACCATTGACTCAGGGCACATTCGAAATTGGTGAGACCGCTTTGCACAGAATGCTGTGTTCGTATAGTTTCGGCTTTTGTATTGAATTTTCCACTCCACCAATAGTTGGCGACTTGCGAAGTTTCCAATTCGTGCATAAGTAATAGACGTAATAAATGACGGTGCTCTTGTATAGCGACATGCTTGTTCTTCTCAGCACTAAGTGCCAAATTCACTAGTAGTGAACCACGACTTTTTGTTTTTGAACCCTTCTCGAGATTATACCAAACTGTGATACCAGAAACTGGAATGGACTTAGAAAGGAGAGAAATGGTATATCACTATTTGGTATCATCAATATTTACTGATTATATATTTGACAATTTATATAATCTTACTTTTAATGTTATCGCCGATCGACCAATAAATTCGTTGTCATGCTTTCCTGTCGATGCAGTCAAGGCGATTTCTTTCATTAATTTACTCAGACCTTTAACACCCTTCACATCAAAGATTTTATTGACTTTCTCTTTGACCGTTTCCGCAGCATCGAAATCCCTAGGAATATATAAAATGTATTGATTTATATATCATTACTTGATCTTCTCTCAATCTCCCTTACCAAACTTCAACGACCAAAACCTCGTTTCTAGGATTATCAATTATAGGCCTGGAATTTTTTAAACAATTTATTAAATGCTTAATCATTTCAATACAATCATTAATACTATAAGGAATAAAATACTCACAATGAAAAATGTTCTTCCCAAATAGGATTCAAGGTGGCCGTTTTAACAGATGAATTATAACGATGCGAGCTTTTCGATTCGAGATATAGTGTTACAAATGGATCTGATAGGCCATTCGAATCCTTAGGAAGTAGATTTTCAGCCTTAATAATCTCTACATTCAATCTTAATTTCGGTGGTTCTTTCTTCTTTGCTTCCTCTGCAATTTGTTCGTGTTTATCATTTGGAATTTTGAAGGCTTCTTGAGCGAATTCTATTAGGGTTTCTGTACAGACGTCGTTAGTTTCACAACCGATATTATTATATATCTCAAAGAGTATTTCTTCATACAGATCCTCGATCTGAATTCATAATAAAAATTAATGAATAAAAATTAATTAAATCAATTACTTGAGTGGACCTATTTTTAATTATATATATATATATATATATATATATATATATATATATATATATATATATATATATATATATATATATATATATATATATATATATATATATATATATATATATATATATATATATATATATATATATATATATATATATATATATATATATATATATATATATATATATATATATATATATATATATATATATATATATATATATATATATATATATATATATATATATATATATATATATATATATATATATATATATATATATATATATATATATATATATATATATATATATATATATATATATATATATATATATATATATATATATATATATATATATATATATATATATATATATATATATATATATATATATATATATATATATATATATATATATATATATATATATATATATATATATATATATATATATATATATATATATATATATATATATATATATATATATATATATATATATATATATATATATATATATATATATATATATATATATATATATATATATATATATATATATATATATATATATATATATATATATATATATATATATATATATATATATATATATATATATATATATACTGAGTTTTCTGTGTTAATTTTTTACGGAAAGCATTTTCACACAAGAGACTCTAATCAATAGACGGTCAAATTTTTTCAACGTTTTCTATAAAAACTTAACGAGATATTGGAATGAATATGTGTGTATATCTGTATATATATATATATATATATATATCTAAAAACTGCAATCTTATTTAAGCAAAGATAGATTCCATAGTTTTAATTACATAACACCTTTATTACACACACACCCACTTGAGTAATTTCCATGAAAAGAAAACATTGTTTAGAATGATAAAGAAAATATAAAGAGATGTTTTTCTTAGAAAATCAAAAATAAACATTTCGTGTTATATTTGAGTTCTCTTGGAATTTTTTGTGTTCGGATAATAATTTTTATTTTAATTAAATAAAAACCATTCTAATTAATCTTTAATTAAAAATTTAAAAAACTCAAATTAAATTTTATTAAAGGTCGATTTTAAATTTCGATTATGTGAGTTTATATAGTTTTCCTTCAAATAAAGTTCAACCCACAAAAGCGTTATCATTTGTAAGTCTTCGATACAGAAGCATCTTCTTAAGCGTGTAGGGTGTATTAAAAATTTCATTCTAGATACAATTGTTTATAATTAAAAGTATCTTAGGAGGATCTCAAAAATTTCAATCAAGTAGAATATATATTAGTCCTAATTTCTGTTAATTTTTAAAAGAACAAGAGATTTATTTTAAGAATTTTTAAAACAATTTGTAATCAACTCTTACGTCATGGATTCAATTATACTACAATTAATTTCGAGTTCAATAAGAAAATAAATTAGGATAAAAGAAATTTATTGATTTAAGAAGTTTATTGATGGAGATTTGGCTAATTTTCAAATTATTTTGTCGACACTTTGAATTAAAATTTTTGTTAAGTATTAAATTCTTATTCTGTAAAATACGTTACAGCCATTGAAAGGATTTATTTAATAAAATTTCTTTAAGAAGAATTTATTTATAACGCTATTTCTTGAGATTATTAAAATAAAGTAAAGAAATAAAATTACTTAAATAAATAAAAAAGTATTTATTTGTAAATTAAATAAAAATTATTAGAATAAATAAAAGAGGATTTATTTATTAAAAACCATTCCATTAAGGATACTTATTATAATAAATTATTTATTTTTATATAAAATATAAAAATAAATTAATAAATAATATTAATTTATAAAAATTTATTTATTAATATTTATTTGATATGTATTTATTTCTACGCAAATTTATTAAAATTATTAAAATAAATAAAAATATATTTTTGATTAATTAAAACAAATGAAAAGAAATTATTTATTAAAATTTATTTAATAAAAGCCATAACAAAATTTAATAAAATAATTAGAAATATTTTTTTAAATGATTTCCAAACGACTTCAACGATAAGCATTCTAAGTTTTAAGTAAAGACTTGACGCCTGACCCACATGCACTCGAAACAATAATTAAATGGCTCCTGCTAAATAATTCCACTTGAAAATAATTTTGGTTTTCATTATTATGTTATTCCATTGAATTTTTTTAATATTATTTCTTAGATTTAAGTGAACGATTTCTTATTTTTGTTTTTTTTTAAGTTTAAACTTTTGGCCTTTCAGATTTGGGCCGTTTATTTAGAAAATGATGCAATTGTAACGCATAAAAGGGAAATAGTGATAATGATGGAAAAAGTTTTACTCGAGCGCAACGCATTCGAACTTCTATTTAATTTGGATATTATAAATATTTACTGTATCTAAAGGAATTTTATTGCATAAATTGAGAAAAATTGAGAATTATGCGTTTGAATATAAAAAAATATTATTTTAAAAAAGGTTCTTGCTGATTTAATTTAATTTGTATGTATTATATATTTTATATATTTAGTTAAATTAATTTGTACGTTAGTTATACTTTGTTTCGACTTGTACTACTTTCAAAAACTTTCATTCATTTACTTCATTTAACGATCTATAAATGAGATATTTTTCTAAAATCTTTTTAAACGTACAAGTGATTAAGTTTGTTATATTAAAAAAGCATTCATTAAAAAGCATTGATCTCAAATTTAGTTCATGATATTTGTTATGTATACTGTTTTTAGTCTGTATATAGTAGTTCTGATTTCCTCATTTTTATTTTGATTATTTTGATCGTTTGATAATGAATAAATAAATACATATAAGCAATAAACATTTCTTAATTTGACGATTATATATTTTAATAATATGATAATACAATCTTCACTGAGACTGCGAATAATCATTATTAGCTATTAATTGCATTACTAGCACTTACTGTCATCGCATGACAAACAGTCTCTGCATGTTCTTCAATTAAAGTTTTGTGTACGCCACGAAAGTAATTACAATTAATACTGCCATTTCTATTAAGTATTCTTCTTCTGGGTGTATCGTAGAGTGATAAAGTCGACCCTGCTCTTGGTGATACTTTTGTTGTGCTTTTAGTATAGACTTTTGTTCTCACTTTAGTTCTGTCTAAAGTTAGATATTTGACATTTGCTTCGTTCGATTTCTTGACCCTTTTGCCATCGTCGGTGTAAATCAACGATCGAGGAAGTGATAGATAACTCATTATTGGAGAAAGGTGCGATTAATTCTTAAATAGCATAACTCTTGAAAGCATGACGCAACAATTGATCATTTCAATTTATAACAAATTTTGAAAGTGATTTCGTTTTCTGGGGCATCCAAAATAAAAACTCTCACGCGCAAATTTTCTTAATGGAATTGAAATTGAAATTGGAAAAAAATATTAAAAAAATATGTGTTTTTAAAGTGGCGCACTTAAAAAAAAGAAACAAAAAGTAACACTTCTTCACTTGAATTTTTTTTATTAACTTTTGTAGCAATATAATTCATTTCATGAATGAATTTCCAAGGGATACACTTTGATTACGTTTAATCGGTGATGATGATGACGATGTTGAGGGCAAATTGCCGCCACCGAATTGTTATAATGTTGACCGTGAGCCGTTTTGTAATTAAATGTTATGTTCGTTTGTCTACGGGAAAAATCGAAAGAGATTTTCGAAACATTTATTCGCGTAGCGCATTTATTTTTAGAAATCCATTTTTTTGAAGAAAAAAGCTCAAATTGTTAATGAAAAATAATTCTTGAACTAGAAGAAGCTTTAAAAGATGTTTCAGATTATTTTCATAAATTGTTTTATTTAAAAATTTTTGTTTTTGTTCAGGATAGAATTTTTATTTGTTGCCAATTCACGTCGCTGTTTCTTCATTTCAAAGCATTTTTTGATATTTTGAAATGCGAAAAAATTTTATTGGAGGAATTTTATTTTTCAAAAAAATTAACCTTTGACTTAATTGTGCTTTTACAGTCAAAGATTATTTATCAGCATTTTGATGTAAATGATTTTGTATAAAATTCTCGAAAATTGCTTTTCAAAATTCAGATTTAAAACATGATTGTTTTTAAGAGTTTTAAAATGGATGCATTCTCTCCCTCTTTTGTAAATTTCTTGTCATGTTGTGCTTGATATGACGCGTCACCGTGAAACCCTTTTTCAGTTACTTTTTGTGATGAAAAGAGACTTCGAACGATGTCAGTTTTTATAGAAATTAAAGAAAAAATATTGAGAAAATTTCAGTCTTTGCTTTTGATCTTTTTATGTTATTCAGATTTTACATGAACAGACACATAACTGATTTGTGAAATGACAAATAGTAATTATAAATTTTCATGTTTAGTAAGCTGCAGTAAACTAATTGAAGGGTCCAGCTGAATTAGCCATAAGTTAATTTCTAAATAAAATTCGAAAGTTGAATTCTTATAGCTAAAATTTTCTATTCATTGTCTTTTTTTATCAAATCACCTATGTCTTAAATTTGAGAAAATTAAATTTTTGTTTTCAAAAGATTTTTCAGCTTTCAATTAAAGTTTTTCGAAGGTATGATGTGAGTAAAAAGCATGTGCCGGCTTTTTTGAAATTAGTGCTAAAGATTAGTTAGTAGGTCTAAATTAATCAAGAAAGTGAAAATGTAATACTAAAGTATTACTGGATTTAAGCAAAAGATTTTTATATTAAGGGTATAGAGTATATGAGTTTTAGCCAGGCCGAAGTTAGCGTTTTTAGTTGTTAAATAAATAATTTTTTATTATAATTGTCGGTTTTATAACGATGCAGTGTTAGAGATAAATATTTAAAGGAAGTCATTTCATAGCTTCTCAAATGTAATTAATCTTCGCGATCATTATTAAGTAAAACCTTTTATGAAATCGCTTATTAAATTAAAATCTTAAATATTAAATATAATCATAAATATCTATGACTTAAGCTAACTTTAATCCGCACTAATCCACGAGTCATCACGCATCGCTTTGTACAATATTTTCAGTTGCTTTTTAACGGTTTGACGCGGCTATTATTTGGAAGACATTAATCCCACTAGAATCAAAGAGTTGAAAAGCAAATGGAAACGCAATACGAGGCGACATAAATTGAAATGGAATGACTCGTGGAATTAGCATTATTACATTTTTAAATCCTGGGGTAATTACCCACAAATTACCCCAATTTTTTCATCTATTACATATCGTTAATTGAATTTAAACAAAAAAGGGACAAAAATGTATTTTCGTTTTAATTCTTTAGATGGATTAAATAATCGTTTAAAGAAATTTGTTCGATAATGATAAAGTCATATTAATTGTTGTTTTTATATTCAAACGAAAATAATAAAGTTTAATTCAACTATTTATTCTTACATTCATTCCAAAGGCTTTCTCAATAAATTCCTCCTGCCTCTCCTTCAGCTCACTAACATCCAAATTTCGTTCAGCATCTCTTTCCAGAGCATACGCTTCGACATTAAGAGGTTCATCATCTTCACACGTCACTTGCGATTCATCTAATTCGTCATTACCGCTAATTAATTTTGCATCACATTGATTGTCTTCAGCAATTGTTGCGAATGGCGCAAGACCCGTTTTCAGTTCATTTTCATCTAAAGCCGTTTTTTGCTTTAGCAATGATCCAAATTTCTCAAAAAAGCCACCGTCGGCATCTTGTAATCTACATTACAGGAAGAAGAAGAAGAAGAAGAAGAAGAAGAATACATATAGCTTACATATAGAAATCAGAGGTTTAACAAACTCTCGAATTGCAAGAGATTTTAAATTTTAATAGTTGCAATGGCAATATTGCTTGCTATCAAATAATCGTCGGTTTATTAACTAAACTTGTGGTGATATCATATATTAAACCCACGTGATATCTATTACGCTCTTTATATCTATCTCTACAGACGTGTCGGACCGTTTAGTCCTGGGATTACTCTCATTTAAAATTCAGAAGCTTTGAAAATTCTAGAAGTTAATTTTATTTTCAGGACACTAGAAATTCATTAAACCACCAAAACTAGACCCTTATGGACTATTCAGTGAAAGTTTAACGAAATAAAGTAGAAAGTCTTATAGAATTTAATGGAACCAGAAAAGTTACACCTGGTTTTGTGATAATGATTATCATGCTTTGGTGTAGTAATGAGTATTTAAAGTGGTATGTGTGAAACGATGAAGTTAATGAAAGAGAGACATAATTATTTACAAATTATGTTTTTTTTAAATAATCCAGTTTCTTTTGTTCTTTCGGTAAATTTTGTTGTTTGATTCTTTCTTGTATGTTTTTCTCTCTCTCTCTCTCTACTACAGCGTAACAACAATAACAGCAATAACAAGGGAAAGAAGAAGAAGAGCAATAACAACAAAACAGTCCAACCAATTATTATAATTAAAATAATATTTCAGTTAAAAAACTGACTACCCACATCACTTCCCATAACTGATGTACCCAACGGATATATATGATATGTAGTATAGAGATTATGAAATATACACTTTTCACAGGATCTAACAATTCATCGGCGAATTCGTCTTCATTACCTTTTCCCCCCGCAGATGATAAATTTTCGAGTGCATGTATTTTGTATTTCTTTTAAACGATGAACAAATTTCATTATTATTATGAATTAAATCATAAATAAGAATATTCAAATATTTCAATGATTTTAATGATTATGTAAAATCAAAGATATTTGTATTGGTTTTAGCCATGACTGAAATGACACCTCCGGCGACGAACCCGTCATAACACAATATTGCTTGGAAGCCAATAAATATTTTGTTTTTGTTTAATTTTATTTATTGATTAATTAGAGGTTTTTTAATAAGTATATTAATTGATTAATAATAAGTATATTATTACTTATACTTATTTTTATATATATTATATTTTTAATTTTTTTATTGTTTTTAATTTTTTCTCCTTTACACCATTTTTGTATCCTTGTAAATATTTTTGATTCCTTTAATAAATCCTTTTTCTTTTGTTTTCGCCGATATTGATTTTACGATTTACGATGACTACTACTATCAATAATATTTATTGAGGGCTTGAGAATTCCATATACATATATCCGATTTCTGTGTGTTACACAATATCTTGATGAGAATTAATTTTAGTTTTGTCTATGAACGTTAACTTGGCTAAAGCATTGAAAAAACTAAAAGCCATACCAGAAACTCAACGAACCCCAAGCCGAAAACTTCACAGTCGACTGACTATGCGTCGCTTCATTCCAGTACTTTACCAACAACAACAACAACAGCAACAACAACAACAATTATATATGCATTGTTGCATACATTTATTTAAACCATTATATTATGTTTATCATAGAATGAACGCATAGAGAATCCCAAATAAAAATAAGTCTAGTTTTTCGCATTTCATTCGTGGTATGGAAACACTTTATGGCGTCGTGTAATGGAAAGGTTGGTCCCCCATCAAGTTTTTTTTTGTTTTTTAGTGAAAATTTGGTAAGAGTCGAAAAAAGAAAAAAATTCTCTCGAGTAAATGAAAACATTGGAAACATTGGCTTTATTGCTCTGTCGGTCATCAAAACGCACGAGTTTGGACTCTGTTAGTTGGATTCAAATGAAATCGTGATTTCAATTGTTTTTTTTTCGTAAAGGAAATGCGTACTATTGTATTTTTAAAATGTATACCATGCGTTAACCAACCAACTCTTCAAGCCGACATTAATTTATAGTCCGTTATGTATATACACATTTTTAAAATGTCGATATATATCTCAGTATATAATTATTTATTAAGAAAATACTTCTAATGAAAATACCAAAAGAATATATTTCGCTTAAAAAATACATAAGCGACTTGTAATAAATTTATACAAATTGTATATAAGAAGCATAAAATGAAAATACCTCGAAAAAATGGATTGAACTGAATAAAAAATTATCAGACGAAGAAAAGTAAATTATCTGGAACAATGGTGGTGGAATTGATGGGCCGCTAAAACGCTTGGAAGATCCCACAATAATAATTTTTAAAGCATAACATAAAATGGACTTTATTCTATAGTTCTTTCAGACTTACATAAAATACCTTAAGTTATTTGAATTGTTGAAATTATAAATTTGTATCTTCCCTAAAATAAAAATTGGTCTTATGAGTGATGTTCAATGTATCATCGGTATTGGGGCGAATTATTAATTAAGTAGATAATTTGTTTTCAAGAGCTCTCTGTCTTGCAATCGAATTATTAAATAGAAATGAATAAGTATACGTAATAAACGGGCAGTACTTGTTTCAAGGACCACTCGCAGCAAGACACGATAAACTGATTGTCCCGATTTGTTGCTGAATAATGTCGATACTTTTCAGCAAATGTCCGATAATTTCTAACAAATTGATTGAACACTAGGATATTTTATAAAAAAAAGATAATATTGATTCCATAAACTGTACGACTATCGCATAGTTTGTTTTTACAACAAACTTCTACAGTATACGAGCTCTGTTCAAATCTTTTCGCGAATTTTGTAATTCCGCGGGTTACGTATGTGCAATTTTAAATTTTCATTGTGCCTATATGTTACTTTGAATATTCACTAAATTTGTGACACCCATTTTGCTTGAACGTGTTTTGGCTCGGCTCGTCTTCGAATTTTGTCTATTCTATCAAATAGATCGAAGAAACTGTATCTCTTCAGTTACGTGATCGAGAAAGTCACGGGGAATACGGTGGCTTCGTATCTATTGCTTTAACAACATCGACCAATTAATGGTTTGGTTTGGTTTTATTATCTCGAAAAACATCTCAAATATTTAAGCCCAAATAAGTCAGACAATTACTACTCGTTAACAAATTATTCCAACAAAAATGCAACAACCGATATCTGATCATACGCAATTGAGCTAAAGAAATTCATTTTTTAAAATTTTAAATAAATAAATTAAGAATATGAATATTAGTACGAATAATGTTTTGCCAGTGCGAAACGTAAATCTGCAACCAGTTTGGGTATTTCCAAGATGAAGTTTCAAGAAGACAGGTTTACTGGTCTCTCCTCATTGACGGAGCAAACTCGTCATTTCATAGGAATTTTTATAAATGAATCATAAGCATCTCTAAATCTTTCGCCTGGCCACCCAAAATGTTAGAGAAGTACGTCATTGTTACTTCCCATAGAGGTATCCTCTCTCCCTGTACTTTATATACACGCGATAATCTCTCTTTGATGAATAATAAACGAATCAACTAACACATTCAAGAAAAACAAAGCCCGGTTTCATAGAAAATACACTACAAACGCATTGTCTGTTCTTCAGTGAACGCTAAACAAGGAAAGTGTTGTTTAATTTGGTCGTCGATTACGCTTTTTTTGGAAGGTTTGGAGCATCACTTAAATACTTAACATCTACATTTTCATTTCACACGAAAAAAACAAACATGTATTCACTCAACGTAGAAGGAGATATCATATATATTTTTAACTACAAAAACACGCACACGCATACATATATAAATTGTTCTTTAGATTGGAAAATACCTGCATTCGTGCTCAGTTGGTGGATTCATTTTGATTTCCTGAAGTTTCTCGTAAAAGCCCTTCCACATAAGTTCTTCATCCATTCTGATGTGTTTGATCGATCTCTGATTTGCAGGAACCACAAAATTATTTTAAAATAAGTTTTGAAAAAACAAATCGGTAACACCTCAATGTATTTGAGATTGCGCTCGCTAACTTCAATTGCAACTAACTTGAATTCTGTTTTGTTATGATTGTTGGGCGAAATTCAAGAGTAAAATATCAAATATAATTACAAGCATATATCTTGTTTTTGTTTGCGTAAAAATTTTGCACAACGCGCAGAGAGCTCCCGAAACACTGACCGCAATTGAGAAGATACTTAAACGTTACTGCGAAGACTTACGAATTTGAAATGTTTATCATAATGATAAAATATCATGATTTGTGTCAATAAATCCAATATGACAAAAAGAGAACAAATTTACTTTAGATATCCATCTGGATAGATAAAGAGGCAATGAAAAAAAAAGAATAAAACCAAAATAAATCACAAAACATCTTTTGTTGTCTTTACCAACTCTCTCTCTCTCTCTCACTAACACTCTCTCTGCCTTTTTAGTGAATCACTTTAAAGTTTAAGCCAGCTAAGATTTATTAGAGCTTTTTAATCTGATCTCTCTGAGCAATAGAAAATCTTGATCACATGGATGAAATATTGTTGCTCTATAAGTGAGTCGATGAAATGACCACCATTGATTTCTAAGATCATCGGTACTCAAGTCTGTAATTACAATGGATTTTGAAAAGTATGTTCCGACTGAGAAAGTTTCAAATTTATACTTTGCCACTTTGGTTAAAACTTGTCTGTGGAAATGTTGATTTTTTGATATAATTTGTATACTAATGTGTCCTTTTTGGTATCCAATCCTCGAAGGATTAAAAGCATAATTTCCTCCTCTTTTCATCTGTTTGCAACGACAAGGTCGATATAGAAAACTATATATATTCCGGATCGAAATCCCTTCATGATTCGATTTAGCTATGTCTGTTTATCTGCCTATCTGTCACTCTGCCTTCAGAAATCACGATTACAGAGGAATGGGCAGAGGTATTGCCGCGACATTTTTCATAAATACTCTGGATTCGTAGATCGTTTAGTATCGATCCGTTTGGTTTTGGTATCGATCCAAAACCGTTTGGATTTGGTATCTACCAAAAATCTATACACATAATAATAAACACGTTACACCCAATAGTTCTTACATGTCAATTATGAATTTATATATGAATATATATGAATATATAAGAATTTATATGAGTGTAGGGTATTATAAATCTCTGTCAGTCTGAAAATAGTGCCCTCAATTGGGTTTTTTTGCTTCCTTCTATATGAAAAGCTTAGAAAAACAATAGCATTTTTTTGGCTGGATCTCCACGAAAGCGGAAGAAAAAATCATAAGAGTATAAACGATTAGCATTGATCGTCTTAAAAAGTACTTTAGTTATTGCCTTTTCATAATAAAAACTTGTTGTTAATCGGCGAAAGTGATTTACCCTGTGATTACGCATAATCGCAATAACAAATTAACAAAGAAGCAGTTTTTATTTTACTAAGTATTCTTAAACGTCATCAAAAAACTTTCTCAAAATCAAGTTTTTCATACGCGAATAATTTATGAAATTGGATGTCATAAAAATTTCGTCACTTTAAATATTGTCTATATGTATTTATTATAATAGTTTTTTAACTTTGAAGAGTTATTAAACTTCATATAATTTTAATAATATTTTTTTATTATTCTTTAGCAGAAAATATTAATTTTCCGAATATAATAAAATTAAATAGAAGTAATGTCTCATAATGGAATTTCTGCCTCTATGCATGCAGTAAAGGAAGTTTGTAATCGCGAAATTTTGAAATTCATATTTCAACGGCCATATACATTTTGATCATATATAAATCTACTTTGTCTAATTCAAATTGAAATTTGTGTTTAGAATTATTTTAACATCTGCTTATGCACTTCCGTTTTTTGGTTACCACGAATTGTTCCAAAGGGCCAAATATTCTCGTAGGACCATGGAGAATTTTAAACTTAAAATCAGCTGGCCGTTAAAACTGACTCTTTGTGGTTTGAACTATGCCCTTATCTTTGATTTTGGTTATAATCGGAAGTGCCTTAGAGCCACTTCTTTTAACGAGCTTTGTAATATTTTACAAATGACTCAAAAACCGGTTAACGGTGTAAAGTTAAAATTTTGTTCATTTCTGAACATCTAATTTTCATTACAATCGTTTAGCGTTATAAAGCAGTCACGTGTTGGACGCAGTATTTGTTTTTATTAATGTTTATATTTACGAACCCTTTATTGCTATGAAATCATTATTCTATATTTGCTTTACCGTTCATGCTATCACGAGTATGCACTTTATGACGAATTATGATAAGCAATTGTCGATCAGATTTGAAATTCAGAAGTAGAAGAAATACTCACTGTAATATTAAATGCAATAAAAATTGCATCTGATTTCTCCGATAATTAACACATAAAATATTTTATGTATAAGAAAAACTGTTAAGGAATTAAATGGGTTAATAAACCTTTAATAATAATTCCTATAGATGCGCGAAAACGTATGTAATATTTTTCAATTAAATGATATGATTTATCATTATACCATTAATGAAATAATTGTCAAATGCTGTTCCAGAAATACGCTCAAACCGTACTAACTATTTTACTAATAGATAATCACTATCTAGATTTAATAAATACCTTTTATATATATCATATCTCTGTAGACTAATATTCACCCAAGTCGATGCATCACATACATCTTCATCAGTTAGATGATAAATTTCAAATAATTGTCTCGCCGTTTGTTGATTTGCCGTAATGTATGATAATGTAGGAATTTTCTGAATATTTTCGTTTAGAATGACAAAATCCTCAGAGGAATTATTTAAACTCATGTCTTCAATTCAACTTGTTGGATTTAAATGAAACTATAAAAGCAAAAGGGAAATTGTAAAATAATTGTCAGATATTACGAATTATTACAAATTACAATTATGCATGATTGCACCCATACTATTACATAGTGCCAATATAGGCACAATTCTACCGCTCTATGATATTTTTTTATTAAATTCTCCCCGTATCGATATCAATTTTAAATTACAATTCCTTGCAGTCACCCACAAGAATATTCGCTTTATACGTTCTCGCATTATTTATTTACAAGGTCAAGAAATAAAAACATAACATTAGTTCTTTTGTGAATTATGTTACATTCGATTTTGCGTTAGTTGTGACATTTTGAATCTACCGCGCAGTCTAATATTGATACAGTTAATTATCGTTAATATTGATACAGTTAATTATCGTTAATAATAATTGCACGTTTAATTTATGATGCAAATGTCAGCAGCTCCAAAACGTTTATAATATGTTATTACCCTTCATGCAAACACAGTATCAGCCAACGAATGAATTGCATTCTCTCCGAACTTATTTTTAATTGATCGTATTCAATTAATACCATATATTATCCCCCCATCTCCTCCATCCTACCCCCGCCCCTATCCAATCATTATTTCATAATTTGCCACTGGATCAGATGTAATGACATTCTGTATATCATTCTCGTTTTTCCAATTGTTCCCAAAGAGGTCGTAGTCCATCGTCAAATATAAGACATATATAAAAATTTGTCTGATAAGCGGTGATGTCGATAATAGCGATGTTAGGCTCAGAAAATTTTGCTTGTATGGCACCATCACAATGACTCCTGAAACAGTGTAAAATATTAGAACTTTATTACTCATTTTTCTTTGTGACATTTGAAGTCGCTTTACAAGGAAAAACTGTATTGTTTTTACTAAATATGCCTAACTAAAGATTTTTAATCGTCTCCTCCAATTTTATAGACCAAAAGACGACGTCATGACTTTCGTTTAAAACCGTTGCAAATCAACATATCACATTATAAAAACACAACAAGTCGATATTCGCTTTCTTAAGTTTGTTATATTGTATAATATGAAAATTTACTTCAAAATAATAATTTAAGACGTGTACAATTATACGATGGAAATAAGTTCTATTTATTACAAGTGCAACTACAAGGAATGACTTTTTTGTAAAACCTTGATATCTCAATAATCAATAGTATTGTAATAATTTATTACGTAAAAATATTATCCTGTAAGTTTCTGGTTTTTTCCTTTTTTTCGAATGCGACATAAATATAACGGTACAATCGAATACTTAATAAATTGCAATATTTTTTATGTCCATAATTAAATTTGTGATTTCATCAATAGTCAGTGTCTCGATTACGATCAGCTATTTGGTGCTCGTTGTCCTATAAATTAAATCCAAATATCAATTATATAAACGACGTTATTGAATTGAAATGTATGTATATATATCTTACTTTAATATATGTGTCTCTCGGTCCAGCGCGAAATCTAGCTTCGCCTTTATGATCATCGGGAAAATCGCGTTCCCTATTATTCGATCTCACCATACCCCGATCATCTCTACGACTATAGTCGAATTTATTTGCGTGTCTACTATTAAATTCGCCATTATCTCGATTTGGAAGCATCGGATCTAAGTCGTCTCTCTCTTTCTGATTATAATCGCCGTTGTTGGATCGATGATTATCGAACCTTCTCTGATCATTGTAATTATGATAACCACCTCGGTGCGAGGTATTTCGATCACGATAGTTACCGTAATATCTTTGTTGTCCTCCCCCACCACCTCCGCCTCTATTATCCCGATCACGATCACGATCACGATCATCATTTTGTCGACCATATTGACGGTTTATTGGTGATTGATTTTGCAACATATTCGAGTTGTCCGACACTAAGGGCTTCTTAGATGACACTTCTTCCTCTTGTTTCTTTTCATAATGAGAGAAATCATCAAAAATAGAAGTTGAATGATTATACGAATGCAAAATTTGTAGAACTTCAATTCCTTGCGGATTTGGAACTTCTTGAGTGTCACGTGAATTTGTAACTGATTTATTTTCATTATTTTCCAAGCGAATATGTCGAAGTTTATTGTTTGGGACATCTTTAACATATATCCATTTAACTTTGAATTTGCCTTTCCACTTATCTTGCGACCAAACGCTCGATGTAGAATTATAATCAACAGGCGTCATCATTTCCGCCATTCCACAAAAGTGCCCGGAACCATTTACAGAAAAGAATAATAGAACATTTCCACCTTCTTCATAGCGCTCTTTAAAAGCGTCGTCCAAACGTTTATTGCCGTGATCAGTAGAGCACCATATTTCGTATTTTATACTTCGATGAATATCATCTTCAGAATATGATTTAATAACAAAAAATCTGCAAAAGTTTATGAGATTATGAAGAATTATATTAAAGAAACTTGTTTTTACGAAAGACTATGTTAAATTATCATTATGCTTACCTAGCGTTTGCTGCCTTTTCCAGATCAATTTCCGTCGGATTGTAATTATTCTTATTTTTTAATTCGCTCAAAATCGCTTGAGGGTTATCGGAAGGAAACTCCACTAAAGACGGACTTTCAGAGACTTGAGGACTATTCTCATCTTTAAAATCGCGTGAATTGGTCTCTTGATCTTGGCGTGTATGAGCGTATTGATTCCTCCTCTCATTATAACGATTTTGATCTCCACCGGATATGGGACCATCTCCTCGGCGGATTGCACCTGATTGGGGCTGACGATTTGGCTGAAGCGGATTCTGATTGGACCAATTTTTACGAGATTGTCCATTTGGTGAATGACGTCCACGCCCGTAATTAGCATTATAATTTGATTTATTATCATCTTTAAACGAATCTGTCACTTTATGTGCTTTGTCTGATCTGGCTTCTAAATTATGTTGCTCTTGAATAAAGCTCGTCGACGGATCAGGATTAATATCGAATTGAACAATATCTATTGGGGGTGGCGGTGTAGGTACCAAAGGAGGATTATTATTCGGCAAGTCCCAAGCATTAGCATCTAAATTATGCTTTCCAGGCACCATGGGAGGCGGAGGCATTCCAGGGCCTTTCTTTTTGTGACTGGAAGTTGCTAATGTAGTCTAAAGCACAATTAAATAAAATTAATAAATTATTCTAAGCAAAAAAGAAAGCCAAATATCGTACCCTGGAAGTGAGTTTTGCTGGTTGCGAAGCGATTGAAGCCCAAGTAGTCTTCTTGGGACCTGCTGCTGCTGCAACTACTGTGGAAGTATTAGATTTTTTATCCTCAATATTTGGCCGATTATCTAATCTTCCCGATGGATACGAGTCATCAGATCTGTTCGACTAAAAATATATATTTTTAAAAAGGGGTTTTTGATACAGAAAATTATGAATTATTCAAATTAATTTCACATACCCTGTTAAAATTGCCAGTGGGATTATCAGAACCTATTCTTCTAATATTGTTTGTACCCCAAGCATTTGTTTGAATATCGTCTCTTTTTGAATTATTATAGATCGGTTTTCCGAATTTCTTATTTTCTGAAAATATTATTTTTTAGAAATTTTTTTTAGAAATTTTTTTTAAATCTTTACAATCCAAATTAAGAGATTTATTGTTTCGTGCAAGGATTTAAAAATAATTCTGTGAAAAAATATATAAATTCAATGAAATACAAATTTAATTGAAATAAAAGATTTAATGAAAATATAAATATCGATTATAAAAAAAATCTATAATATAATAATCACAAGAGCTAATAAAAATCGGTTGGATATACAAAGTGCTTTTATGAATGATTATAGATAGCTTCTCTATACATGATATTTTCATACATTTAATTATTTATTATTTAATTCTTCAGTATTCGTATACTATTTTTTCTACCCGATATTACTGGAAGTTTTTTTCCTTTATCTATCAAACATTTCCGTTTGAGGTTAGAAACGATATGCATGGAATTTATTCGTTCTAATAAGAATATATCAATTTCAAAGCAGAAATGTTATGGCATTATTCTTTTCCAATAATGACTGTCATCTCTTGGATACAATTCTTTTATTATAATCAGATATCTTACGCAACATCAGAAACTTGTTGATGAAATCCGTCTGTATTAATTTCTTACCGGAATTATTTGACGATTTTCGATTTCTATAGTTGTCCCAACTCAAATTTTGATTTTCCTTAGCATTGAATGGAGGATATTGAAATTTCGTTGAGTTTGTATTAGTTGCTGGAAAAATGAATAGCATTAACATCGTAGCAAATATTAGAATCGAATGCTTAAATCCTTAGTACCAGCATTGTCATCGTTTGGTGAAGCTAAATTCTCGTATGAGGATTCATCCACTTGCTGACTCCAGGGTATATTTTTCTCTTCGACATTTTTCGCTATTACATCAAGAGAAAGCAATCATAGGAAATATATCATATATGTATATATTATATTCAATATTAAGCGCATTTAAAAATAAGAAAAAATGTAATGAAAAGGAAATCAGACAGGAATGTCGACAATTAAAATTATTTCTTTAGAATTAAAAGCATAGAATTTTTTAATTGAAAATTCATATAAAGCATGATTCCTAAAAATTCTTATCACAATTTGGCTTGAGTCCTCGATCTAATTTCTTTGCAAATTACCTGCGTTTCCTGGTACCTTCATCTGAAATTGTAGAAGAAATAATACTTTAAAGAAACGAATCGAGTGACCGAATGTGAGCAATACATGTCTTAATACTATGTAAGAATGGACAAAATATGCATTGGAAAAAGCAATTTATAGTACACAATTACCTGCTCTGGCACGCCTGATGACATTTGCTGTAAGATAGCGGACTTTGCTGCAAAATAACAATTTGTGTATCCCTGCTACGTTAATTTGTGATAGAATAACTTTTAGCTCTTAAAAGTAATCAGAAACACAAATTTAAGCACAACAACTAAAACTTCTTACAAAATATATCAATAATCGCAGACCGTGGTCTTATTTTTAATGAGAAATAAAGGAAGAGCCACACTCACACACTGGCACTGAGCGGAGCACCGCAGAGCAATTCTTAGCTGAGCGATATATGTAGATTCGACGCACTGACTATGAAATCTGTTTAATGTTGCCGATAACCATTTTGCTTTGCATGACACATACATATTTACACAAGATCCGTTTAATAAGCATGTCAACGGCCGCAACTGGGTTGCTGAGACGTATGAAAGGTCTTTTCTGAGTCGAAACTTTGCTACGAAGCTTTAGCGATTGCAAGCGTGGGCAACCAGAACTTGTTGTTCTTTTCTCAAATCGTATGAATGAAAATTTCCTTTTCCACATAGATTCCACACATTTCTTAAAGGCTTCGTAGCTCATATCTAACCATTACCTTTCAACGAGTTAACAGGAAATTTATAATTTGAAATTATACTGCAGTATTCCTAATATTCGTCAAATGTTTTCCATATTTTTTATTTTAATTATTTTAAAATGAAAGGATTATTTCATACTAACGCTTTAATACTGTTGAGATAAAATAACCCTTTGGTCATGTACACACTTTTTTTATTAAATTTCTTTTATTATTAAATTAATATTTAAATTACTGAGAAATTGTCTAATAAAATATTTCAGTTCAATCACAATTTGACAAACAGTTACGGTGATATATTAACAGCTTGAATTTTTAATTGGACTCTAAAGCTGAAAAACGTTTATTTATAGCTTTTATGAAAATTGTGTATACTTAACTGGCGAAGCCTTTCGGAAGACCGAGGAAATAATCCGAACTTTTTAATTAATACTACGATTTATCAGTACTTAATATTGCGAACTGTTATAGGGACTGATTACAAAAACTATAACTATTTCTTAGGAATTAACTAAAACTATTTCTTAGGAATTAAAGGGACAACTATTGCTCTTTATACCAGTAATATCTAGAATTTTATTTAGATTAAAATACTTTATCCCTAGTTCTATGATAAATTTGGCTTAAAACTAATTGTATTAACAATTTATTTAACCAACTTTACCAGCTTAACTCTATTAAATCGCAATTTGAAGTCATAGCTTTTGAACTTTTTCCAATTTTGGGATAAAAGCCTTCGGGACGAAGCATATATGGGGAAATTGTATTTTAATAGATACCTTTATTAAAAACAATTATCGATTTTTGTTTTGTAATACAATTTTATTATTCTAAAAAATAGAACCTTTAAACATAAGCAAACACATTCCACTATTGTTTACAAGTAGAAATTCCCAAAACACCTACCGCAAAATATTTCATTAGGTACTGGTTACACTTCCATCAAACCTTCTGAAAGCTACTTGCTGCCAGAATAAAATTTGTTCCATTAGCAAATTAAATTAGCTATTTGTAATGGACTCCATATCGGAAACATGTAGGCTATTCACATATCGTCAGTTTTACCTAAAGGGATTGACCGTTTCGAATATAGACAGTAAAAACCAAATAAATTTCGGCATTCCTATTGTTCTAGGGCACAATTCGAAACAATTATTTCGACTATGTAGGATTACAAAATTTGTAAATTAGTTATCCGTATAATTACTAACCTTTAACGTAACTTAATCGGGAAGTTACATTGTAAGTAATCAGCCTTTTTAACATTTCACTTTTAAAATAATTAAAACTTTTGTAAATTATAAATAATTCAGTTTTCCGTTTAACTAATTTCCACGGCCGTTTCGCTAACTTTATTAGCGACTGGCTTCACAATATTTTTAAATACAAACCTGTTTCTCTTTGAAGCTCTGTGCAATATAAGCCAGGGGCATTACATATAACTGCAAATAATAAATAGCTGATAAATAGCTTCCACATAAGGACGCATAATTTCAAGGCGAATTTAAATTTTTTTAACCCACCTTAAATTAATAGGCTATAAAATAAGTAGCTGCTTCGTATTTCCCCTGAAAATATTTAAAATATCATTCAGTTATTTCTTAACTTCTTACACAATAGCTATATTTAATATTTAAACGAATAATAAATTTTCAGCAGTAATAGCTCATGAATCAATTATTTCAGAATTTAATCTTTCTAGATTGATGACTTAATATACGTACATTTATCATCAATGGATTACCTAAATTTCTGTTTAATTCATATCGATTAGATCTGGTTTCTTGTCTAGACAGGCATTCCTGTCACAATGTGGACAATATTCAAGTGTAACTTTGCCTTGCTTTACATGGAGACATATTCCCACATCCTCTGTATTTTCATTCGTTTCACATAAGCCACTAACGGATGAGCAAACATTAATGTGCCCATTGCAAATGTTGGAGTCAATATGATCGCTAAGAACAGAACCGGTTTCCATGTACGCATGCAGATCTCGTTGTAACTCACCCCATTCTGGGGATGAAAATGGCTCAAACTGCGAAAGGGACTCGTACGAGAGTTCACGAGAAGTTGAGCTACATACCGATGAGATAAATATATCCTCTCCCGTAATGTGGTTAAATAATTCGTCGTTTTGAGATGTTGGAGTTAGTTCCAGACTCTCCCGCACAATGTTATTGCTACACGAAGAGGATATAGAAACATAGGGAGTCTTATTTAATTCAAGCAGATCTGGAGGCCTAAGTACCAAACCTTCCTTTTGTTGTGATATTAATGGAAGACGGCTATTCAATACAGACAGAAGATCTCGAATTTCCGATTGATTCTTTAAGATGCCGCGATAATAACATTTCTCTTGCTCCAATTTTTTTACAGTTCTTCGCTCTTTCTTCAATAGCTTAAGTAAATTATAATTACGATCCCGCATCTCTTGTAGATCTTTCTCCATATCTTCCAAATGTGCCTTTTTTCTGCGACGATTCTCACGAGCCAACAGCGCATTTCGATTAAAAACATTTGGATCGGGTCGACGAGTAGGCAATCGAGGTTTTTGTCTGGTATTTTTCTTTCGAAAATCGAATAGCTTGTTTTCAGATGCATTACTTCCACAATTTGAACTGCTGCTGGATTCCTCAGATGAGCTGATTACAAAACGTTGTTTGCACGATTCCATTTCAATATTGTTATCAGGATATAATAAGACAACTCTTTGATATATATTTATTAATCCACTTTAATTAGTCTACTTACACAAAATAAATTATTAGTTAAACGTTGACAAACGTTTGCTAAACTTTCCAAAATTACGCGGCCTACATCACCACGATGCTCTTGTCAAAGGTTGTGAACAGCAAAATGAAACAACTCGAGGAATTTTGTTATGGGATATAGGTCAACGTTATGGGCGATTTATAATACCATAAAGAATATCCTCTGTTGCCAACATCAAATTTTTTTGCTTTTTGTAATACTTGTTAGCCGGGCTGTTTACTTGCTACTTGTGCTGTTTTTAGCCGGGAATAAGTAGCAATATCAAAATTACATTGGCTCCTATGGAAAGCAAAAAATAAATAAATAAATAAATGCTTCCGGGCAGAAAATGCTACTGGCTGCCAGGTAATAGATTGAACATTTGTAATTTTGCTGACGGCTGCCACTCTTGTTCTTCTTATTTTTTGTTTTTGTTTCTTATTTAAACTGCATAAATGAAATATTCTTACACAAACTTATTGTATACATTTTGCAAAATATTTCCATGTGTTCAAGCTATATGTCTTGTTTTAACTAGGCCTTTAACTTTGAATACCTCCGTACCGGTAACTTTTTTTAACAATTATTTTCCACACACCAACGAATGTGGGGGGAAGTAGAAAACAATTATTTTCTGAAGTAACAAAAGGAACATTAAGAACAGTGTTATTATATTACTATGTGTCGTATTTCCACTCTGCCATTTTGTCAGACAAAACTATGATCAAAGATATATGAACGGGCAATTAAAAATTTATGTATCAATAAAGAAATTTATTATATTAAATATAACTTCGTATTCACTTAGACATTTGCTTGAAGCTCAAGCTAGGTCTAGTCAGCATTTTGATATAATTAATGGCATGACTAACGTGACATTACAAACGTATTGTCTATCCTATATAGTTTTAATGTTTATATGCACCTTTCAAACGGATTTTATTTAGTAATCTAGTTAGATGTAGTTCCGTGAAATGACTAGACATATTGGGAATAAAATTACCAATAGTAACAGTCAATTGTAGTTACAATTGAATCAATAAATATTGTGTGGGTTCATGTTACACAGTAAATCTGGGTGTCTATCATGGATATGATAAGATGTTTCTTCAAAAGTGATTTCAGTATTTTTTTAAATTTTTAAAATGTGTGATATATGAAATAAACGGATCGCCAGAAATTTTGATCAGTCGCGCCACACATACCCCAGCCCTGAATTCTTCTGATTGGATGATTTAAAATATGTCAAAAATTAGACCTCACTGAACAAGCCTTTAAGAAATTTTCAATATTCATAACTTAACATTGCGTTATCAATGCTTGTTATTGTTTTTTTCGCTCAGATTACTGAAAACATTAATTACATTAATTAAATTAGATATAGAATAAAAAATGACATAGAAGTTTGTTTTCTGAATATTGACGCATTGCTTTGCATAGTGTGGACACAATATGTACAAAATTAAAACAGATTTTGTATATATTCCGATGCCCAAAAATATACACTTGTTCTACTGAAGGCAGTTAGTTAATGTAGTGAAAATAAAAAAAAATAATGGAAAAAACAAGTAGCGAAACGGAGGAGCAGGATACCGAATGTAGCTATTCAACTATAGCTACAAAAGTGATGCTGGTTACGGCCAATGTTGGAAGTCTTTTTGAAGATGTATAAAAAAACAAATGAATTAAAAAGGTTTCATATGTTGTCATATTTTACATTATAAATTTACAGCCAGAACGTCTTTTGAAACCATGGCTAAAAGAATTCCTCTCAAAAGTATCCCAACTGCATCCCGAATTCTTAGCATTACATTTGCAAGAAGTGGGTGGCAAGACGTATGAAAAATCGATGGAATGTGTCCAACAATTTATAAAGAATCTCTGTGAAGCTGAAGATCTTCGTAAATATACTTCTATTCAAATATTTATGGATGAGGACTTTAGGTCAGCAGAACACTTTACAGTAAGTAGGATATATAAGATTATAAATTAACTTCATTATATTGTAAGGGCTTACAAATTGTGGAAATAATCTTGCTGAATGAACATTTGAATGCAAATTAAGCGACATGTTTTCAGTATTTTGTTTTATTCATTTATATATTTATTTTGTTTTGAAATACAAGTGGAAGTAACGTATAAGATTAGCACTATTAAGAATAAAAAGAAAAAAAGATAACGTTTAAGACTAGCACTACTAAGAAATTATCTTAATAGTTTGACCAACTACAAATATAATTTTAAAAGCTTTGTTCGGAATATTTTTATATTCCAAAAATTTAATATTTGTGTATTGTTTATTTATTCAATTATTGACTTAAATTATTGATATAAATTCTTACTTAAATTATGATTTAAATTGTTAATAAATTATTAATAAATTTTATCCTATCGTATTAAATTTTAATTATAGGCGCTTGGGAATCTTTACTTCATTGCAGAGAGCTTAACTGCAGTTAAAATTTGGAACTTTCTTACACGATCCTGGGAAGTCTCACGTGGCAAGAATATATTCACTGGCAATATAGAAGCTATTGGTATTAAGGAAAAATCAAAATTCCCTCAGCATTTCTTCCCTGAGGTAAATGAATAAAGAAATCTATTCGTCATAATTCAGTTGCACTTTAGTATTTAATTTCATCAAAATAGTATAATTCATTATAATAAATGTTATTGAAACTCGTGTGTGATAGTGTAAGTGGTCTCGTAAAGGCTTCATGCGTACTAGATGGGAAGTGAATGGAACAGTAATGGATCTAGTCAATATACATCTATTTCATGATGCTTCAAATTTAGCAGCCTGTGAAGAATTTCCATCGGTTTATTGCAAGACAAGAAGACGGGCTTTAGTTCATACATTAGAAAGGTATAGTGCACTCTGCCAACTAGTGTACAATTATAAACATATATTACATTTTTATTTTATAGATTCCATTTAGACAACAAAAATGGCGTGGCGCCTTTTTTTCTCTTTGGCGATTTCAATTTCCGCTGTGATGCAGAAGGTGTTATTAAGGTATGATTTACACTGACTTAGACGGCAAACAAATTATGATATTGACTTTTTATGCAAGAAAGTAATAAAGATTATTGAAATTTTTATTTTAGGAATTAACCGAAAATTTAACGGCACACCGAATTCATAATACAAAACATGACAGTACAAAAGTGCATTATCGTAATGCCGAAGGAAATAATGTACTTATTTTGGGTAAAAAAGAATTCGTTCATGCTGATCACCAATTAAAATTTAAAGAAACTTGGGTAACGTAGACACATTTCGGTACAATTATGATTTCAACTGATTTCAATATTGAATTGATTCTTAGTTAAGGAGACATGATAAAGAATTGGAACCTCTTCGGGACATACTATACGAATATCCCATTGATTTCTCACCAACATATCCATACGAAGAAGATCCTGATATGCCAACCGATTATATGTCGACTCGTTGTCCGTCGTGGTGTGATCGTATATTAATGAGTCTGTCAGCAAGAAAAATTGTCAAAGACGAATTGGAAAAGGGAAATCCATATAACACGATCGGGGAGAACATTTGCATGGGTGACCATAAGGTATTTGTAAATAGAATAAATTATATAAAAACGCATGCCCGTTTGGAAGGAAATCAATGTCGTCTTCAAAGAAGACAAGTTAAATTTAATGATTATGATTGTAGTGGTAATCACATATATATGGGGGGTTATATGAGTGACCAAATTTATTCTAATTCAACTATTAAATTTTGTTAGGTTACTGAAAAGTTTTAGTCTCATTTTGTTCTTATTTAGATATTACTTTTTATTTATTAAGGAAACTTTTCTAAGGAAATGTTAAATTAATAAAAAATTGCTTAATTTTTTGCTTTTTTAACATATAGAGAAATGAAGGAATTAATAAGTTTTTTCATATAAAAAGATTTTCTAATATTTTATTAAATTATAAAATTAATTAATAAAAAGTAATTTTATTATATTTATATATCTAATGAACTTCTAAAATTGCTTCGCAATTTTTTGTTACCGTTTTTATTTTTACTAACTTAAATTATACAAACTGACACTATTGTATTGTACTCTTAGATCTTCTGAATAATTTAATAATATTTTTTCTTTGTTTCTTTTCCTTTTTCGCCATTCAGCCAATATACTTACATTTTAAACTGAAGCCAAAGCAAGGTACATATATAAGCTGCAAATGCTATCTTTCTTACTCCGCGAAATCTCACAAATCGACATCACATAATAATTTCCAAGTATCCTCGGAAATAATTGAACTGAAAAATGATTTAAATTATTGCTTTTACTCTAGCGAAATTTATAATCAGATTTTAAGGGAATGTAGCAGGCTAGACAAATTGCCATCTATATATTATAATGAAGATACTTCTTATGCACAACATGCACTTAAAGATTTCAACAACTTACCTCCTGCTCTTGCTAAATCTAGTCAAATGAATTCGAATTTTGTACTTAAAGAATTGAATCATCCACAAATTAGAATCAATATATTCGATTCGGATAATATTAACGTTTGTTTATGTTCGGAAATTGCTGATTCTGCTGCTGATAATATAGATGGCACCATATGCCATCAGTGTCGGAATATAATCAAGAAACAATCTCAAAATCAACGCTGTGCCTTAATATCCAAACGACTCGTACTGGCAAATGATATAATTGTTAATCGTATCGATACTCATTATCTAAACACACATTTCGATTATATACAACAACAAGAACAACAGTACGAACCGTATACGCCAGAAAGCAATGAATCTCATTCACCCTGTCCTGAATTGAATAGTGTTTCGACCACATCCAGCATTAATCCAAACAATACTGAAAATCATTCAGATATCGAACAGAATGTAGAGGAGAATAGTTTACCAAAGTTAAATGACGCGCATTCCAATGATAACCCTTCGCCATCGACGATAGTACAAAACTCACAAGATAATTTGTCCAATTCTCCTGAAACAAGCCATAAAAGGGGTGTAGTTTCTCCGGGTCAGCTTAAATCAATTTTGGAGGATTTACAGAGGTCGTCCTTAAATAATTTGAACGTTACTACTTGTGATGGCGATGACGTTGTGAATGTTGTCGAAATTACTTCATCTCATGAAAAGACATTCACTAAAAAGCACAAAAATAATTGTTTATCGGGTTGTTGCAATATTTGTTAGCCTTTAATATTTTTTTTGTACGCTTGTACGGAAAGTTATTTCGCATACTACTAAGGAATTACTACTGCAACTTTTCTACGGACAACTCACTCTTTAGGAACATTGATAGTGAAACTTTTTGTAATTTATATAAAATAGTTCTTGTGTAGGGTGTATTAAATACTTTTTGAAGAAGTGTGTATTATGTATATGACATAGGTGAAATTAGCAAAACGTTTAGCCGTAAACTGTTTGCTAAGCAACGCCGGAACTATTCTTAAAAATACTGACAATTAAATTTTCGCAAAAAACGAAGTTAGTTTTCGGACGGCCCGTAACGTGAATGTTGTAACTAATTTGCTAATAGATATTTATTTGTTTAAGCTTATTCTTTTAGATATATATTATTCAAAATGTATCCAAATGAAATTTTAGAGAAAAACTTTATTTGCTTCATTCTCGTATTATCATTTTATTATTATCCATTTAATAATATTCGGGTAAATTCAATTTTAGTTCATGTATAAATTAAGACTTTGTATAAATTCAAAACAATTTAATGTTTGCTTTGTAATCATCACATGTTTTCATTTTTTATTTCACCAAAAATTTGTTTGGTATTCTTTATAATTACATACATTTTTATTTTTAATCATATAATTGCATTTTACTCCTAATATATTTTTGACTATACAATTTTATGCTTTTAAAAATAGTATTACGCAATCACTTCCCGCACATATAAACGTATTGCAATAAAATGGCTAAAATTATTTTTATTTGGTTTTAATTATTAGTTTCAATTAAAAGCTTTGTTTATATTTTCAAAATCGCAGGGATTTTCTAATGTTTTATAGAAGCAGCAGATTTAATTTTTACAAAATATTTATTGTATACATTAAATCGAAACGGTAATTTTTTGCAATATTGTTTTCTTATTTTTTGGCTTATTTTAATTATAGTTAATTTTTATTGCTTCCGGTAAGTATTGAAACATTAAATCAGATGACGAAATATCGAAATTCAGATACAGATGTGTGTTTTTACCAGCTAATAGCTATCGTTCATAACTTATAAGCAATTATACTGAATCAGAACCAATGAGGTTTAAGATTTGTTCGTTCGAAGCGAATAGGAGATCATACGTTTCGCTTTTTATTACGTTTTCTGCTTCCGTTATGATACGTTACATCAATTCGTTACGTTACGTTCTAATGCTATGTTACATTTTCGATTGGACTACCTCAACGAGTTGAAGCGTAACCGTATTTAAACGATATCAATAGCAACGTCAAAAGCAATATCAACCTAGCGTAGCGTAATATTAGCGTCTAGGCGTAGCGTAAACTTGCAAAGAAGTCAAGCGAAAAGTTTCGTTGTTCCAATTTTAATTACAAAGATGTCCTTAAGCATTTGTAATCAAATTTGTTTTTTTTTTATTAAAGAATTTTGTATATTTTCAGGATTTTACTTCCCGTACATTCATAATTCCAAGATTTGTTTTTGCTTATGTTGATTTGATCATATTCAATTGAGTTTGTTTCAATATTTCGAATTTCAGGATCTTTAATTGAGAATGCAGAAATGTGCGTAGAACTATTAAAAACTATGGCTGAGGAATTGGGTAGTGTTGACATACTCTGGCAAGAGCGTTCTAAATCGGATTTTCCTTTAAGCGGTTTAAGTGCTGAAACACGTTACATAAAATTTAACAGAGTCAAATCAAACGAGGCTAACCCAGAAGAGGGTTGCGGTAGCAGTGATGATCTACCAGTAGAAACCTGTTTAGAAAATAATAGTATAATTATACTTCGGGAGACAACTGTCTGAAGTTAAAAATATCATAGTTAATGGTCACGTGCCGTATAATAGGTGTTTTTGTGAATACTCTTGATTCATATAGATGTGAACAATTATTCATTTTTCAACTACACTCTACCCGATACAAATTGTAAATTATGTATATTTTCAAAATGTTAATAACAGTAGAGAAGTCCTGTAACTTAATAACGACAGAAACCGGTATCGACGAGCACGAGACAATAATCGTTTGAAGAGTTTCTGTTATAATACCAATCCTATTATTTCCTTGATGTTTAGACTATGCTTCTCATGGTGATTTCTATCATTTTGAAGTCACAAAAACTTTCTATAGAATGTTATAGTTTATCAAATTTTATTGATTTTAGTTAAAATAAAAATTAGAGTACTTTTTTAGGTTCTAAATGTGTATATTTCATATATTTGTACAAACTTCTTATTCTTTTAAGATTGATAATTATATTGCTATTCAAAGATCATCGGTTTATTTAAAATTTTTCCGTCCACTTTTTTCGAAAACATAACTCCAAAAATGTAAATGAGCTTCTATTTTAATATTATAATTGTAATGAAGATGTTAATAAAAATGTAAATGTTAGAAATATTTCGTTAAATTTTATTTATTACAGTAATGATGTATATTATGAACCCTTCTTGAAGTTTTAGTAACATTAAAAACAGAAACCTCGGATGCAAAAAAATACTTTATTGATTTTGCATAGGAGCTATTCAATGAGCTTTTTGGCTTTAAAATATCGGCGCAAGTAAAGAACTTGCCATGTGGCAAGTCCCAACAAGCAGCACATGCTGAAGATGCTGAAGAATAACACACGGCTGTTAGTTTTTTCTAGAAAGGAATATCAGTTATAGATTGAATCTGAAAAGACTTATTTTATAATACCATTTGTATCACGCATTTCCTCTTCACGTTTTCGCATAAGAGCAAAATCTCGGACTATTGAATTGGACAAATCTTCCAGTCTCTTTAGATCCACCTCTAATGGTTTAAGTTTAGCAGCCTCCCCAATCTTTAAGTTAATAATAAAAGAAACCCTTTGAAAGAACAATTTTTAGTAAGAACAAGAGTTAAACATACGCCTTCATATGAATTTTTCTCCACTCCTTTTTTGGTTACTAAAGATACTTCTTGAACCATTCCCCTTTGATCTAAATATATTGGACTATGTCATTTCAACCTATCTTGTTTACTCGTAAACTTACGTGGCGGAACTTTAGAGATGAAGCAAATTTCATATACATCAAAAATTTCTGAAATAATACTAAACTTTCCTTTTGTTATATGCTCACCCTTAGCCAAGACTTGCCCTTTTGTATCATGTACCTGTAAACGTAAATCTTATTAGACTTAATACAATTTCAATGGAATAGTAATACAATATAATCGATGACTTGTCCCTGAACGTCTGAGACTTCAAAATCGCCCAGTACTAATTGGTTGGCAGGCATATTTTCTTTTAGACATCGCTGTGTATTTGGTGTTAAATGAAACATTATACCGCTCACTCCAATCATGGAAACATACAAAAATATGAAAACAGCTATAAACCTCCACATTCTTAACCAATGATACAGGAGTCCTTTCCGGAAGATCTGGAAAATATTTGACAATTACTCGACGAAAACAAGATGAGGTGGACAAAACAGCGCTGCAGTCATAATTTGACATCAGCAATATTTGTGTAATTCACACTGTGTGTATTTAAACTTCTTCACACAGTACGTAATTTGTAGCTTTCTCTCACATTCATTATATTAGTTCTTATGAAAAATGAGAATATATATAATTTCCTCTCATTCATACCGACTAAAATCGCTATAATTTGTTCTAAATTTGTCCTGTTTATTTATAATATTTCTGCTCCTGCCATATGAATCTAATTCGAAAATATAGTTTTATCGTCACAATTAGTGAATTGATTGGATTCTGTTTACATATAGCTTTAACCGCTCACTACGGCTTTGAGTGATTTCATTGGGTTCAAGCTATAAAAAATAAAGTTATTATAAAAAGACACATTTCAAATACTAAATGTATAAATGCAAAATTAATAATTTATAGATCAATTTGATAGACATGTAGAACATTAGATTAATCTCAAGTACATTTTTCGTGACATAGTAAATATGTAGGCAATAAATGCTGGTGAATAAAAATAGAAATATATCACTATCAGTTTACTTTGGAATGCGATATTTGGAAGAAACTTATGTTTAATGCATTTGGATTCCTCATCATTGTTCAGATTGAATACGACTAGGTTATGTTCATGTGAAGAGCTTCGAAACCTAACTTAAGCACTGTTTACTATAAAAAATTGGAAAAATATCTTATTGTATAAAATATATTTTTCTGGAAAAATATAATTCGGAAATTGTAATGTCATTGCTTAGATGGTTCTTAAAATTGGAAGTCATTTTAAGCATTATTATTACTACAAGAACTAACTGAAATTTGTGAAAACATTTGTTTCCGATATGTCTATGGTACAACTGTATTAGTGTGAAAAGTCCTTTTCGCCTTCACAGCTGTGTTCAATACGGGTATCATACGAATCGCACTGTATTATCATATTGTTTTTCATTCAAGTATTTCCAGTTTCATCTCTGAGTAACCGTTTACGTTTTTGCTATTTCTAGCAAATATTCTCGTGTTTTTCTTTCATACATTTCCTGGTATTTTTCATTTCAAGCAGTATTTCAGAGCAGTCAAATTTGGAAAAGTTGGAATGAATATTGAAAATAAGCGAATAATTTTGAAAATCTAATTAATTTAATGAAAAATGACTTCGATGCAATTTGTTATACAACCTTTACCGGCAACGGATGATCAATTTTCTGAAAGGTAAATTTATAAAAATTTAATACATTTAAGTTGGATTGTAAGGATCAAACTATGGAAGCAAATTACGTGGCGGGGTAGTAATTCTCTGATTAAGATAAACTATTTATTTAGTAATAGAAAAAATTAAAAATTCAGCTCTAATAAAATTTACCGAAATGTCCAAGAATTATTGCATGGCGTAAGACTAATTTGATTTTCTGTAGAGCGCCTCCATTGATTGAAGCAGCACTAATTGCTTCAGACAACATCAAAAATTTTGATGAGAGTTCTTGGTACTTCTCTATTTTTCTTGAATGTAAGCAATTTCAATTATGCAGTCGTTACGTATTCCATCAATGCATAATATTGATCTAAATATTTCAAACTATTTCCATTTTTAATTTTTGGAGCGGTTTTTCTTATCCCTAAATCATATGTATCCAGAAATTTTGCTTTGACTACTCGCCATTGTGGTATCGGATGTTGGCATGTGTGTATGTGTTAATGAATGTTTTAATATGAGAAGGAACAATGTTGATTACATCTTCGTTTTGCCAAATCAAAAGAAATCTTAATTGTAGTTCATTCTTTCTTTCATTTGACTCGGGTCGTTTTAGTATTATCAAACTATAAATAATAGATTGGTTCCATTTTAGCAATTATTTTATTTTTATTCTGATTATTACAAAAACTAGGGCATATTTATTCTGAATACCATGCCCTACCATGATATGTGTTAAGACAAAATTTTATACAAATATTTTTTATATAATATAATAATTTGTAGATTGATGCTATCGAAATAAATTTATTGCTTATTTTATAGACCACAGGGTAATTAGAGTATTTAGTATTTTATTTGCGCTCACGAACAAAGTGTCTGACATTTTACTCGCTCATTTACTTCTATTAATTAAAAACCAATGTTTCAATTTTAAGAATTAGAGCTTCTTCGTGTGGTTTGCGGGAACAATGATCATCAATTTAATTACTATAAATTATTTATGGTATATTTTAATGAAAATATATAATGTTATTAAATATATTAATGAGGACAAATAAGAGCATAAAAAATGATTACTTATGCCTTAGGAATTTCCCAGACTTTAGTTCCATTAAACTAATATTGAATGTATGATCTCAAAAGAAAAAAAAAATGAAATAGCGTCTGCGACTGTTATCGAAAAATTCCACAATATATCGTATGTGATATTTTTGTTTTAATTTCATTTGGTTATACTAGTGATTATTTAGTTATTAAATTAAATCTAGCGGTATTTTGGTTTTTTAGTAAAACCAACTATTATTTTTCTAAATTTTGGAATAATAAAGAATGAAAATGAGCAAATAACGTTTGTGCACTCTTTAACCCAATCCTGAAAGATTCCTCTCAATTTAGTTCATTCTGGAAAATATGAAAAGTATAATGAAAATATGGTGACTACATTTCTCCCCATTTTTGTAAGGAAGTGTTACAAATGCAAAAAAGTTTCGATATCCATATGAATGACAAAAACGACTACCAGTAGAAAGTTGGAATTTTGGGATTATTTTGATCAAATTTATGTAATTATCTTAATTCTGAGGTTATCCTAAACAAACTTTAGCATCTAATTGTTCACCTTGATTATTTCAATTGTTCCAAAGGGCCATTCTATTAATAGAATTTACAGAATAGTTTTACAGGATTTTGTTTTTAATTAAAAAAATGGTGAGTTATAGGAGAGTTTGGGGGCGAGGAGCTACAGGAGGGTTTGATACGCGTTCTCATTTTGTTGTTACAATCCAAAGGACCAAAGGCCCCTTTTTCGCCCATAACCCTAAGCTGACTAGCAATACGTAACCGGAGCCGTAAATAATATGTTTGAAATTCTTTTAACATTTAAGTTTGCTTCCTCGATTTTGGTTATAATCGGTTGTGCCAAAAAGCGACCTTTCTTAAAAGTGTTTTGCAGCATTTTGCTGGTAACTCATAAACTGAAATCTTTTGCTTTGTGATGGTCTTGCTTCACGTTTTATAGTTTTCATTTTGAGTTAGTCATACAAGTTAGATGATGTTAGATTTCTTAATTATAAATGATATGCAATTTATTATTAATCACATTTTGTTTATCGCATCGGCTAAACGACAAAAATATTTTCATAGCGATTTTTTAGTTTTCTTTAAGCATTTAAACTGACATCCATATGATATTCTAACTGTTTCCCTTAGATTGCGAGAAGTATCTGACAAAGTTAACAAATATCGATTCGGATCCTATCGGATATTTGATCAATTGAAAGTTCCTGTAAAGGAAGTAGCAATTGGTCCTAGCCATATTGGAGTACTTCTAGAAGATGGAAAAGCTTTTCGAGTTGCGTTCTCTATAAATTCGGAACGTTTGGATTTAAGTAAATCGGATTCTACAAAAAGGTATCAATCGTTTGAATGTTTTTGTGGATTCAATATTTGAAACTAAGGAAATAATTTAATTGTTTTTATATTGCATAATTTTCAGCTCAACTAATAATAGTACTAATGCCGCAACTAATTCGAAGAGTTCTGCGGCATCTTCGTCACGGCAATTGGCCAGATCGAGAGCAAGGTTGATGAGAACAACTGGTAGGTCTGGTTCGACAGGTCAAGGTTCTGGGTCTCGTAGTTCTGGTGTTATTATAGGCGGAACATCATCAAATCGCCCATTGGTTTCGGTTCCATCAACATACGTTCCAGAAGAATTAATATCTCAGGCAGAAGTTGTGCTTCAGGGGAAGAGTCGTAATCTTATAATTCGTGAGCTTCAGGTAAGTTTCAATTTTGAATTAGTGGGTTTGGTGATGTGATTTTCTCTGAGAAAAATAAAAATGGCTGACAGAATCGAATAGAAGATTTTTTTGGTGACATCTAATATTCTCGGTCATATTTTGGGCTGTCTGCAAAATTTGCATTGGGAATTTTTTGAAAAGCCGATTTCAATATTTTTTATCGTTCAATTTTTGGTGCTTCTCGGCAATTTCTCGTTGCAACAGTCCAATTCAATTCTTAGAAATAAATCTCTAGAATATTTTTATTTAAATTGAATTTTTTCTCTTCTAAAGCGCACCAATCTAGATGTCAATCTAGCTGTCAATAATTTGCTATCACGAGATGATGAGGAAGCCGAAGACACTGAGGAAGGTGGAGATAATTATGTTCCGGAGGATTTAATTTCACTTCTAGACAATGGATTTCATGCGGAAAACAATAGCGTTATAATTGATCCTTCGGATGGCTTGTTTTCTGAGGAAATCTTTAGCAATTATTCAAGTATTCGAAAGTAAGCTGAATATAATTTAGATTTAACGTTTAATGTATTAATTTGTTTCAATTTTCTGAAACAAGTTTATTGTTTAATCGTATACGCAGCGAGAGATCTCAATCGAACGCTGGTCCAACAGACAATACGCAACCAAGATCATCAAATTCTTCAAATGCTTTGTCAGGATCTAGTGGCTCATCATCAGCTCAGATATCATCAGTAAATGCTGATCGTGAGGCGTTTAGTCGTTGGAGGGATAGGCAATATTATGGACCGCGACGGTGGTTAAATAAAGATGATTATGTTTGGGACAAAGATCCCGGTTCGTTTTTTATACTTCTCCTTTCCTTTTACCTTTCCTTTCAAATTTTATCGTTATAAAAATATTTATTCTTAATCTCTAGATAATAAAAAGAAAGAGCCTACATCTCTAAATTCGCCTATATGGATTTCGGAGGATCTTCAACCATGGCCTGATAAAAATAATACTGTTCGTTTCAAGAAAATTGGTGCTCTCTATTCGGAGTTTATTGCAATATCCGAATCGGGTGAATTGCATCAATGGCGCTGGTTGGATTCTGAACCGTTTAAGTCAGAGGTATGTGAGATGTTGTTAGATAATAAGAAATATGAACGCGTTACGGCTCACGCGTAAATGAATTGAATGATTCAAATAACGTGTTCTAATTAAAGGCTATTAATGTTTTTATATATTAAATTATGGTGTCTCGCGAAGGCATTTGAAAATTATCTGTCCTTGTTTATTGATAATTCAGTGCGAAAATGGAATTAAGCGAGAATGCCCACTTAAGTTCCTGCGTTTCGACGCAACCTTTATTGAAATGAGCTTTTTTATTCTCCATATCATTGCATCATATTCAAATCCATAACCGATATAATTATGTTTACCAATTTTCGTTATTCTTTTAATGAGATAGAGGGAAAGGGAGAGAGAGATAGACAGAGACAGAGGCAGAGTAGATAATATTGATAATATTTAGAGTAGAAAATATTGTTCATCCGGCATTGCTGGATGCACTTAGGTAAAATGGTCCATTGTGCTCGTTAATCATAGAAAAAAATATAAGAGAGGTGTCCTGATGGCCAGTTACTCCAATAGCTTCGTATATTTTGCAAAGCTTTTTTGAGTGTTTAATTATTTTTTAAAACATATTAAATCGATCCTTGATATACACGGTTATGTAGAGCTATAAACAGAATAAAGAATTCAAGCCAAGTTGAATATAAACTGAAAAATAGTGAAAAATATACATCAATAGCAAAGTAAATCTGAACGTTATTGAATGAATGATTAATAATTCATTTACTATCAATTGAAACGTTGTTAATGTTTTTAGGTGGACAATATTTTTCATCCTAAGGCATTAAGTCTTAATTTGTCCGAAAAAGTTGAGCAACTTTCTGCGAATTTTATTCGCTGCTCGGTTGTTACTGAAAATAATCGGATTGCAACTTGGATGGATGAACAGTTGGGTTATTTGGGAGCAAAATTGGAGCATCCAGCTATCTCGTTTACTGAGTTTGCTATGGATCCGATAATTTCGATAAATGCATGCTCCTTGTATACGGCTGTTCGTACCGAAAATAATAACGTTTATTGGTGGGGTGTCCTTCCTTTCGATCAGCGTCGTTATCTTTGGGATAAATTTAGAACAAAAACAAAAAAGCCAATGAAACCAGTTGCATCCGAAATATCTGTTGGTACGCAAGTTGTAATGAAGAAATGCCCAATTTATCAGACGGGATCAATTGGATTCACGTGTGTCAATGGCATACCGAAAGTTGGTCAATTATTGAATTCTGTTTGGGATTTTAATGATGTGTGCCGTTTTAAATTACTGAATATCCATTCTGTAACCGGTAATGAAAAGTGCCAACCTTCGACCTCCGCATCAGTATGTGTCGAGAAAGAGGTTAAGCCGACAGCTCTGTCTGTTGCCACAATCCAAGCCACTGGCACAAATAAACCGGTAACCATAAGCGCAAATAAGGAGACAACTGATCGTATTGATATGCCACCACCACCCTCTCCGGCATCCAGTACATGCAGCGACACTGGCAGCGTGACATCACATAAGCGCACAAAACGACTGGCTACGAAAGATGAAAATGATGGGAAAAAAGACGAAGAGCTTTGGCAGCTGAAAGATGTCGTTTTCGTAGAAGACAAAGTTGGTCCGATTGGAAAGGTTCTAAAAGTTGATGGAGATTTTGTAGCTGTGCGATTTCCACACCCGGCAGTCAGCTCTTCGACAAGTGGCAATGTCAGTGAAGCGAAAGAAGATGATTGGCAACAGTGCCGTTTGTTAAGACGCGAGGATGTGCAAATATACAAAACAGCAATGTCTTCAAGAGGTCCCGATTGGCTACAAAAGGTCCCAAAGAAAATCAATATAAATAATGGTAATGATCCTAATGGGTTCCAATTACTTACACTAGCTGTGGATACTAGAGGAATACATGTTGTTAAGAAGATTGGAGCCAAACTGCATTACAGTCTCTATAATTTGTACAATAGTAAGCAGGAACAGAATTGTCAATTTCCAACGGATAGCAGTTCGTTTATGGGCCTTTCTTCCAATAATATTGCAATGTATTGTAATAATGATTCGAATGGAAATAACAGTACTATCATCTTACGAGATGGCAATCGAGCTTTGTATCCTATTGCAAAGGATTGTGTTGGATCGGTAAAAGATCCGCAATGGTTCGATCTTCCGCCAGTGAAAGCCGTTTCGATGATAACTATTTCTTTGCCATCATTGGGTAGTCATTTGAAATCCAAAGTCTGCATGACGGGACTCCTATTTGAATCACAAAAATTAATGCCTTTGATTTTACGATGCGACTTACAAAAAGCATTTGCGGAGCTGGATCGTTTGGAGCGTGAGGATCGAAATGAGATTTTATCGATTATCAGTGAACGTTGCGATGGAGGACGTAATATTTATCATGCTTGCGCTGTAATGTGTGCTCCTACCTCAAATAAGGATAACGATGATAAAAAAGTAACATTATCGAATATAAATCCACGTTCGACTATGTCCTCTGGATTCAGCAGTGGCAGCTCTGCCACTTCCACGACATCATCTGAGAATACCACTAATACACCGGCCGTTGCGACTACATCTACATTTGCAGCAGTTTCCACAACCATGTCTAATGCAAATGGCAATCAAGGGCGAGAGAGTCGTACCGTGAGCTTAAGAGAGATGATGAATCGTTTAATAAATACCGATTCCGATCATTCGACGTCAAACTCCAGTAATAATGCTAATGCTTCTTATGGTGAAGAGATATACGTACCACCATGGTCCATGGATTCTGGTCCATCTTCTAATTCGACAGCCGGTGACACTGTCATGGCAGGGACGGAAGATGATATTTCTAAAATTATTGCAGCGACTTCAGGTAGTACTCCGTCCACCAAACTTTCATCTCCTGCTTATACATTTGATCCGATAAAAAGACGCGAACAAGCTCAGTGTATTCTTCAGCAAATGTGCGCTAGCCCGGCACTACGTCCGTATCTTCATCAAATGTTGAGTGCTAAGGATGCACAAGGGCAAACGCCGTTCATGTTGGCCGTATATAGTCGGGCTTATGAGGCTGGCATAATTTTATTAAATGCCATTTTAAGTTTATCGGAGAAAGATCCTTCTATCAAAGATTCAATGATATTTCCGCCTGGTTCTCCGCCAGACCAGTCACCGTTGCATGTGATTTGTTACAATGATACATGTTCATTTACCTGGACCGGTGCCGATCATATAAATCAGAACATTTACGAGTGCAAAACTTGTGGTCTTACGGGATCACTTTGCTGTTGCACGGAGTGTGCTCGTGTTTGTCATAAAGGTCACGATTGCAAATTGAAGCGGACTTCACCGACCGCCTACTGCGATTGTTGGGAGAAGTGTAAATGCAAGGCACTCATTGCCGGAAATCAAAACAAGCGCTTCCTTTTGTTATGCAAATTAGCGTCTTGTACCGACTTGGTCACGAAATTTAATGCCAAGGGTGAATCAATTCTTTTATTCTTAATCCAGACAGTTGGACGTCAGACAATCGAACAGCGTCAATATCGTGCTAATGCACGTGTTCGTAATATAAGCGGTGGTGGTTCGGGAAATACTTCTTCACGTAAAGCACCAATGGACATTGATACAGATATGCCTGATCATGACTTAGAGCCGCCGAAATTTGCCAGGAAAGCTTTAGAACGTTTATTAATAGATTGGCATGCGGTTAAGGCGATGATAATGACGGGTGCTGAAAGTAAAAATGATGTATGCTCGTCCCAAGCGAACCAACAAAACGCATCACATACGTCGCATCAAAATGATACCGCTACAACTGAGAATTACAATATTTATTTGCAAACTCAAAACGGCTCCACTCTATTGGACAAATTCACTCACAATTTGTTTGTGAAATGTAGTAGTGAACACTTGGATACTTTACTCATGACTCTTGTGCGAGAAATCCAAAATGATGGAGTTCCTGGCCGTCGCGCTGAAGCCGAAGAGGTTGCCAGACGTTTTGTGCGCTCAGTTGCTCGAGTGTTTGTGATATTTAATTTGGAAAAGTTGCCCAATCCCGATAAGAGAAAACCCAATCTGGCCCCGAATAAACATATTCAAAGTTCCATTAAAGTATTCCAGACTCTACATAAAATCGCCATACAGGAATTGTGTGAGGTAGCTGATGCATTAATAGCACCAGTTCGTTTGGGAGTTGTGCGTCCCACCGCGCCTTTCGCAATGTCATCATCTAATATTGATGTAAGTTTATCAGTCGATTATATTAGTAATCTCTTCTATTATTAATAGATGCCATTCCAACAAATACATTCATTTATTGTCTTTCAGAATTCGGATGATTTGTTCAATGTTGAACCACTAGCACCAACTACTTTAGAAACTCTGATAGAACCAACTCTTGAGGCGAGTCACGATCCGGCTGCAGGATTTAATATGCAGGCCAATTACGGATTAGAGAGTAGTGATATAGAAAGTAAGGAAGTCTCTTTTATCATAACCAATATCATGCGCTTACAACTAACCGAAATTTACTTTTTCATGCATGACGCAGATCTTCGAGATACTTCTGAACAAGATGAACAGGCTCACAGAGATAATTCCCAAGTTCATGATGAAGATGTTTCTGATAATGCGCGTAATGAAGAAGGAATCCAAGACGATGAAAGTGATAATGATTTTACGTTTAATGATGCGGAAACTGAATCGGATTCGGATGATAATCAAAGCACACAGGATGCTCAGCGAAGTGTGCAAACAGGAGCCACAGTTGGATCGGAAACAGGTGATTCATAATAGTTGGAATTTTTCTTGTAAATTTTTATTAAATTGCTTTGTCCAACTAATAAGAATTTAACGGGACATGTATTTTTGTCATGTATGATTTCATCATCATTGGTGTCATCATTTTATCACTCATAATTCATTATTTTATTGTTTTCAAACATTCTGTTTGAGACGTTTAGTCGTTTAAGAGATACAGCTTTTTACATTTCAGATATTGGTGTTTTATTTCTTGAAGATGAATCTGGCGACTCGTCGCCTCAAGAGGAAGAAGGATCTGAAGATGGTGAAACTGATGATCATTCGGATGAATTTAATTTTGCTGATCAGCAATTAGAACGTCGTAATACCAGTTCAAGTGCTCGTAGTGATTTAGCTCCACAATCGATGCAATGGGCCATACGCAGTCGTGAAACCGGGCGATCATCAGTTCGTGTTCCAACTGGTTCCAGTTTAGTATTTATTGATCCAATGGCTTTAAGACGTTCAACAGTTCCACCAAGCTCAGCGGTAGCGGCACCCGCTCAGGAACAACATACAATGGCTACCACTGCAAGTAATTTGGCACGAGCATTTTCAATAATTGTTCGACAAATTTCTGAGCTCCTCAGCCATTTATCGTATTCAGTAATAAATGGTATAGAAATCAGTTTGAAAATGCGTTCCGAAGAAGCGATTGAGTTACAGGTAAACGAAATATAATAGTTGTTATTTTCATGATTGTCATACCCATTCGATGGGACGGAACGGGTTAGGTTCGGCGGAATAGGTTAATGATAGTAACAATGAAATTTGGTATGATAACATTCTACGTTGTTTCAAATAGGATTATGTTGAAGCTCGTCTGAAACATACCTGGAATTGGATGTTTTCCGTAATGGATGGTACAGAGGCTCAACTAAAATTCGGTGCTTATTTAACAAACTATACCGATCCGGCTCATCCCTTGCATCCTTTAAATTTGAGTGCACAAAGCAACTCGAGTCAACCAGCAACTTCATCATCTTCGGTTGGAATTAATTTGTTGAGTAAGTGAAGCAAATTAATTTCGCTTTTAGTTCTTCGTTTGATTTAATAATTCTTATGAAATAGGTCCTTCATCACGTAGAGAATTTTTCACGTATTGCCTTTCATTGATGCGCGCTCATACATCAGAGCATCGTGATTCATTGCCTGTGTTAGATATAACCGCTCTGCGTCATATCGCCTATGTCCTTGATGGATTTGTGTACTATATGCGCAATGACACTGTGTTTTTCGAACGACACGATACTCCATTTTCCGATACTAATTCACATAATATTAATGAAAATGAAGACACCGATGATGAACTTTCAAATATTACAAACGAAGATAATTATATCGACCACACACCATCTGCTTCAACGTCGATCTTAACGTCGACAGCAACGTCGTCATCAAAAAGACATTCATTCTTTACCAGATCCGAATCGACTTTAAGCTTAGGTTGTTTGGCACCCGATGGTTTTGATTTACCGTTAGATGTATCTCTTCCATTGGCTGATAAACCGCACCTATTACAGCCGAATTCAAAGCGGGAGGATTTATTTTCGAATTTACCTTTACCCATAGCCACAGGCAGTACCAATTCGCAGGGTAAAGCTTTTAGTGTTCTCGATTTCCCACCAACGAAATTGGGCTTCTCTGAGCACAACCGAACAATACAAAGCTCTTCATCACCAACACCATCGTCATCACCACCACCACCGCCACCACCACCGCCGCCACCACTATCCACTCAAAGTGCGCTCAAAGTGCTTGGCACTGAGGAGCCGGCAGCTATCGCTACGGAAACAACTTCGGAGGGTGAAACGTTTGCTAACGTATACATTCAGTTAAAAAAGAAACAATATCCTGAGGATGTGAAACCCAAGAGAGAAGGTAAGTGAAAGAAAATGAATCCAGTCTTCCACCGAAGGCTAATAATTTTGATTCTATCATCTTTATGATCATTTCGGATATCCACACATATCAAACTGTCCAATTGTCATTGTATGAATGCTCTCTATTAAATATAAAATGCTGTCCTTTCGCAGCTTCATTCTGACTTAGCTTGTCCGATTTGAATTCCTTGACAGCAGTCTTCATCGCTAAATCGCGATAATTATTTTTATGACTATCAATTTTGTTTGAACATATCCCAGGGACAGACATGTGACCATGCCTAAACTGATTAGTATTACAAACAATTTTATTATTGATTTCAAGAATATTTAAATCTTGTGTTAAAAAATAAATAGCGTCGTAACAAATAATAATAAAAATATTTTACTAAAAAATATATATTCTTCAGAAGAAACGGATATCAAATTGTATGATGATTCTAAAATGGATATAGACAACGTAGATAATGGAGGAGAAGAAAATAAAACAAATAAATCTGTAGTAATGACGCGACCGGAAGTCATAATAACTCCCAGTAAAATAATGAAAATTAATGAGGCTGAAAATTTGTCCCTTAATTCTTCGTCAACTTCTACAACACGATCTGTCATTGTTCGTGCCGGAACATCTACTAAGAAAATTGATGAACAATTGAATACTAATAGAAACTCATCATCGAGTAATGACTACTCGAGAAGATCTAAAACTGCAGTAATATTTCCCGCTCGAGGATATTTGTTTTGCGGAAATTTCTCTACGGAATCGCCGTCATGGAATTTTCTACTTGGTCGCTGGAAATTGACTTTGGATTTATTTGGTCGTGTCTTTATGGATGACGTTGGTATGGAGCAAGGCTCTGTCCTATCTGAATTGCGTGGTTTTCCAGTAAAAGAAATGCGCTTTAGACGTCACATGGAGAAATTAAGAAATGGTCAACAGCGTGATCTAATCCTGTGCAAATTGGAACGTAATCGTGATAGTTTAATAATACAAACATTTAAAGAATTGAATGCTCAATTTGGCACTCAAAGCCGTCGCGTTCATCCTCCTCTAACATTCAATAGAGTGAAGGTAACTTTTAAAGATGAGCCGGGTGAAGGATCTGGCGTTGCACGAAGTTTCTACACTTCAATATCGGAAGCACTTTTGGCCAGTGCTAAAATGCCGAACCTAGAGTCGGTACAAGTTGGCAACAATAGCAAATATGGCGTGCCATTTTCGAGTATAATGAGAAATAGAGGAACAACCGGCAGAGAACCGCCCACCTTACAGAGGCGGGGAACAGGAAGTAAAATTTTATGGAGAACATCACGCGAAAGGAAAGTATTGAATTACGATGCCAGACCATACGTTCCCGCATCTAATAATCCAGGTAATACCAAATAGAATTAAGAAGAAATTACGTTTAAATTCAAACGTTACTTTTTGCACTTTAGAAAGCGTTGGTGACAACATCAATGATCATTTGTCCGTGCATTTGCAACAACTTGGTGAGAGATTGTATCCAAAGGTAAATAAATTTTTCCACTCATTCAGGCAAAGTAATTGCTCAAGTCGTTTTTTGTTTCAGATTCATTCAATTAATCCAGCAAATGCTTCAAAAATTACCGGTATGCTCTTAGAAATACCGACTCCTCAATTACTTTCAATCTTATCGTCTGAAGAAACTTTGCGTCAGAAAGTAAATGAAGCCTTAGAACTTATAATGTATAAACAAAAATCGGAAGCTGGTAATTCATCTTCACAATCGAAGAAAATGATACCGGTGGTATTGTTAGAGCAATGTCAGGTGGAGGATAATGATCCATTATTTTACTCTCCCGGGAAAAGAGGATTTTATACTCCTAGACAGGGCTATGGATCATTTGAAAGAATTAATGCTTTTCGAAATATTGGCAGGTAAAATAGACTGCGATCAATATAATTTACATTATACAATAATGATAACTAATATATAAAATTTGTATTTTATTATTTATTTTCTCATCCAGGCTAATTGGTCTCTGTTTATTGCAAAATGAATTGTTACCATTGTTTTTACAAAGACATGTTCTGAAATATATTCTGAGTAGAAAAATAAAGTTCCATGATTTGGCCTTCTTTGACCCGGCCTTATATGAATCATTTAGACAATTAATACTAAATTCACAAACCGAAGAAGGAGAAGAGATCATAAATGGCATGGATTTATTCTTTGTGTAAGTTTGTGTAGAAATATAAAACGAATTATTTCGATATTTCTCAAATGAATATTAATAAGAGAAACATTCTTTTATTTAGTATTGATTTAATGAAAGAAGAGGGTGGTGGAAGTATTGAATTAATTCCTGGCGGTCGAGAAGTTCAAGTATCAGCTGCCAGTATTTTCGAATACATACGTCGTTATACCGAGTATAGATTAATAAAATCTCAGGAAAAAGCCTTGGAGGTAAGTGATGTTTTTTTGCAACAGCACGCATAAATCAATAACATAATTAACATCTGATGATTTCAGGCTTTAAAAGACGGCGTATTCGATGTATTGCCAGATAATTCAATGGATAGTTTAACTTCTGAAGATTTGCGTTTGCTCTTAAATGGCGTTGGTGATATAAATGTATCCACACTTATATCGTATACAACTTTTAATGATGAGTCCAGCGAAGGATCTGATAAATTATTAAAATTCAAGAGATGGTTTTGGAGTATTGTTGAAAAAATGAACACGTTGGAAAGACAAGATTTGGTAGGTTCTTAGTGAAAACTTTGGTAATAGTTTTTATGTATTTTAGCTTTAGTAATAATTCTATCGCTGTTATTGAGTAAAGCCCAGAGCAGATTATTATAGTTTTTGTTGTTGTTTTGATAGGTATACTTTTGGACAGGATCTCCTGCATTGCCGGCTTCTGAGGAGGGATTCCAGCCTTTACCATCGGTGACTATACGACCAGCAGATGACACTCATTTGCCTACCGCAAACACTTGTATTTCCAGACTCTATATACCATTATATTCTAGCAAATCAATTCTTAGAAGTAAATTACTTCTTGCTATAAAATCCAAAAATTTTGGCTTTGTGTAAATTCATTAAAATGTATTGAAAATGTTCCCGCATATATAATAAGCACTATTAATCGAATTTCTAAAAAAAAACAAACAACATTATAAATACATACAAGGCACATATAAACATATATATACTTAGATATATGTATAAATCTCCTTGATTGAGATTAAGAGAATAACTTACTTTGCATAAAATTAAAAATGAAACCTCATTTAAAAAAAATTTACGCTCATTCCTATTTAATAATTAACATAATTTAAAATTAAATGAATTACAATATAAAGATGTCATAAAGAATATGGAAGGACGTTCTTTATATTCAGTTAAGTCTTATAAAATTTGGTTATATATAATATTTTTACTATGTTCAGCTACGTTTCCAAAATCAGTTTTACTGCGCGGAGCAATAAAAATTATTTAAATAGTTTACTGGTATGAATAAAATTTATAGTTATTTTGTTTTGAAATTTCATTATTTCCGTTCGGGACTATAGTGGTGAGTTTGAATGGATTGGATGATAGAATAAATACCTTAATAACCCATAGCGGAATGGCGAGTGGGGAGGAAAGGAAAAGTATTGCTGTTGATATTTTATAAAAATAGTACCACAGACCCGTGAAAGATTGAGATTATTTTTGGACTTACTTTTTGTTTAACAGACAGCTTAGTGTTTGTAATTAAAATAATTTTTGCTTTGTTGAGATTGTTGATTTCAAAGTAATTTATTATTTAAAAAAACATGCAATTAATAATGAAATGAATTTGTGCATTAAACATTATAATGTTAATTAAGTAGTATGATTTAATTGAATGGATGAAACGATGCTAGAAAAAAATTTCATATAAGCATATTTAGTATTCATCGCCTTCAGCCAATTCGCCTTCGTTCGAATCGATTCCCACTTCTTCGTAATCCTTTTCTAAAGCGGCCAAATCTTCACGTGCCTCGGAGAACTCTCCCTCTTCCATGCCCTCACCGACATACCAATGAACAAAAGCTCGCTTGGCGTACATCAAGTCAAACTTATGATCGAGACGAGCCCAAGCTTCGGCAATAGCTGTTGTATTAGAAAGCATGCAGACAGCACGTTGTACTTTTGCCAAATCACCACCTGGCACAACTGTGGGCGGTTGATAGTTGATTCCAACTTTGAACCCAGTAGGGCACCAATCGACAAATTGTATAGATCGTTTTGTTTTTATTGTAGCGATTGCAGCATTGACATCCTTTGGAACAACGTCGCCACGATACAACATACAACAGGCCATGTATTTACCATGACGAGGATCACATTTCACCATTTGATTAGCCGGCTCGAAGCAAGCATTCGTGATTTCTGCCACAGTCAACTGCTCATGATAAGCTTTCTCGGACGAAATGACGGGTGCATAAGTCGCTAGAGGGAAATGAATGCGGGGATACGGTACCAAGTTCGTTTGGAATTCGGTTAGATCGACATTGAGAGCACCATCGAAGCGCAACGACGCCGTAATGGAGGAGACAATCTGACCAATTAAACGATTGAGATTCGTGTAGGTGGGGCGTTCAATGTCCAAATTACGACGACAGATATCATAAATAGCTTCATTATCGACCATAAAAGCACAGTCTGAATGCTCAAGTGTCGTGTGGGTGGTAAGAATCGAATTGTAAGGCTCAACAACAGCTGTCGAAACCTGAAAAAGAGAACAACAATTTTACGTGATTCAGAGATTCGTTCTGCCTATTGAGAAACGAATAATTCAATTATACTTCAATTCAACATGTATTGAAATAAAAGTGAAATTATTAGTTAATTTTAAGTAAGCTTTCATCATTTAGCAAAACTTTTTGTTGTTTTCATATAAAGAAAGAATTAAAGAAAACTTTATTTCTTTATTGTTTTTAATCGTCTTTACCAATATCTTTGGCTTTGCTTTCGCCTTTGCATTGGGGTGTTTATCTCAATCATTGTCTGCGTTTTTATCTTTGGCTTTGCTCCGTCTCTAAATTTGATTTTGTCTGTGGCTTTAACTTTGTCTTTGATTTTGTCTTTATCTTTGCCTTTATCATTTTTTTTTGTTTTTGCGCCTCTATCTTTGTTTTTGCTTGCGTCTTTAGCTGTGTCACGTGCTGACACAGCAAACTGCGAACTGTTTGCATTTTTATCATCGTCATTGTCTTTGCCTAGACTTAAACTTTGTCTATGGCTTTGTCTTTGTTTTTGTCTTTGTTTTTGTCTCTATAACAAATCAGATTAGATAAAATTATATTCGTACCTGTGGAGCTGGATAAATAGAAAATTCCAATTTCGATTTCTTTCCATAATCAACAGACAATCGTTCCATAAGTAAGGAAGTAAAACCGCTACCGGTACCGCCGCCAAATGAATGAAATACTAGAAATCCTTGAAGACCCGTACATTGGTCAGCAAGCTTACGGATGCGATCGAGGACCACATCAACAATCTCTTTGCCAATGGTGTAATGACCACGAGCGTAATTATTTGCAGCATCCTCTTTTCCCGTTATCAATTGTTCCGGATGGAAAAGTTGACGGTATGTGCCAGTTCGGACCTCGTCTTGAAAAGAAATTCAAATTTGAGGAAAATAGTAATGCAATTCAGAGCGAGAGATGAAGATAGAACAAGAGAGACGGAAAGAAAAATGAGGGAGATATATAGAGAGATGGAGTGAGAGGGAAAGGTAGAACAGAAGGGAAAGGGAGAGATTGAGGCAGAAACAGAGGAAGATTGAGATAGAGATGGCTTCGATCTACCAACCGACAACGGTAGGTTCCAAATCGACGAATACTGCACGTGGCACATGCTTTCCGGAACCGGTCTCACTAAAGAACGTACTGAATGAGTCATCGCCACCACCCATGGCCTTGTCTGATGGCATCTGTTAAGAAATTAATCTTTACTTGCACCGAAAAAAATATCATATATTTTAATTGCGAATTGTTGTTGTGAATTAAATTCTGAATATTTTTGGTTTCTGAATTTTACTAAAGTTTACATTACTAACCATCCGAACGGATGGTTAGTATGTTTGGTGTGGTTAGTGGTTTGGTATAAGCTTTACCTGACCATCCGGTTGAATGCCATGTTCAAGACAGTATAATTCCCAACAAGCATTTCCGATTTGGACTCCAGCTTGACCAATATGGACGGAAATGCATTCTCTCTAAAATTTAGAATTAAAAGTCTTTCTTTAGAATTAAAAAAATTTCTAAAATTCAATTTCTAAAAGATTTTTCATAATAATTATATAAGAATAATTTCAAAAAAGGGAAAGTATGAATACAAAATATATTTCATTCGTACCAGTATTAAATATTCCTTAAAAAAGCCGGACCATTGACTGGTTTCTTTTTTAAAGTTTTGCGAAAAGGTTTCAGAATTTTTAAATGACTTGAATTATTTTATAAGAAAGAATAAACTGTTTAGTTGATTGTAAATTGTCATTTTATTCATGTCGCTACTTCATATCCTAATTGGATTGCCCATTTTTTTAGTGGAAATTTTACAGAAATTTATTTGAGAAATTATTTCTATTTCTTACTTCTATTCCATTTTCAATAATTTCTTTTAAGATTTTGCTTATAAATTATTGGCGTTAATTATTTTGCTTTTTTGTCTTTCTGCTTTGTCCTCTATGTTCTGAATTATGCAAAACAGCCATTAATCTCTCCTCTTCCTTAATAATATAACCATCGCATGATGGCGATGAATCATGCTCGGTACACAATGGTCCCATGCATAGGGACATGTCGTATATACACATATGTACGCTTCTCATTTACGTAATTGTATGAAATTATTTCTGAGGGATGGATTTCTGAAAATACTTAAAAGTATCGTGCTAATAAAAGGAAATAAAACTGATATATTAATATTCATTTGGATGCAGGGCGCGACAGTAGGCTGGTCTATTTCTATTTGTTGCGGTAAACCGCCCTCCACCCTCACTCCAACCGGCAGATTATTCGTTCTACTTCATGATAATGATTCTATTCGTTCTCCTATGGCGAATTCTATAACGAGTACGAAATATAATTTAGCCTGTCTGATTATCTGACAATCGGACAGTCAGACAAACGGACATACGGACGGGCGGACGGGGTTTTAATGTGTGTATACTTTTCATATTTGTCACACCTTTAATACGTTACAAACACATGTACATGTAATGATTATAGTTTCTGAACATTTAATACATTTGAATATATGCAAATTATAATGTTTTTCATTTGAAAATTTGATAAAAAATTTGAAAAATTTGAAATTTATGAAATTATGTGGAAATCTTCAGAATGCTTAATCTGTGTATTTGACCATAATTAAATTAATTACTTCAGCAATGTTTCAGAAATTCGTATTCTTAGTGTACGAAATTGAAATTTTGGTAATTGATTGAAGCGACGGTAAATAAAACCAAAAATTATGATCTGAAATCTTAATTTTTATGATCTTATTATGATCGTAAGTGCATCGTTTACTTAAGAGATGACATCTTCATCGGGTTTTGAGATCCCTAGAAGTTTTAGGTCGTTTCTAGATAGTCGAAAGGATGACTAAACGTAATCCCAAAAATGTTCACTGAATTTTGAAATTAATAAAGTAAGAAGGAAAATAATAATGTCATAAAAGGAAAAGACAGTAATATGATTCCAGTAAACTTCACTTTTTATCGTGTTTTATTTATACAGAATAAAATAATAATATTTATTATAATTTGTTTATTGACAAAAAAAAAAAGAATAAATAAAACATTCGGTACTTTACTCCAATTTAAATTTACACCTTCCTCTGGTAAGTAAGGTGAGGTGAATTGTAGGAATACACTTGCGAAAGAGTAAAATGTTCGTCTATTAATACTTTTATAAGCGGGAGTGCTTGTAGATACCAACCATCGGAAATTTCGAGTGGAAGGAAAAAATATAAGAACAAGAATAAAAACAAGACAACAAAAAGGCAAGATCGACAGACGACTCTAGAATTAAATTATTTACTTTTGCTTCGATGGAACAACATTTTTTAAGCAAAGATTATCATAGATTTTTCTTCACATTTCTTCTTTTTTGTTGCGGTCAATTAAAAATAATAATTAAAATCTCTAGACGTAATAGTAAATAACCAGATTATGAAGTTTGAAGCAACGTTTTGTAAAAAAATTCATTTTTTAGTATTAGTTTAATATTTTTAGTATTTTTTTAGTACGTTGTCTTTTTCGTATTTTTTAAAGAGTATTTTCATTGTGTTAATGTTTTTTTATATATTTTCGAATTGTTATTATTTTTTTATTTATTGTTTTAATAGATTTAAAATTAGTAATTTTTATATAAAATATTTTTTAATAAAACTAAACTCCGAAAAACATATATTCCATTCTATAATTTAATTCCCCAATTTATATTGATTGGCTGATATTAAATGGAATTGATTGTATGGCGTTATTGCGATATTCTTTAAATGATGTGAAGTCAATTAAAATTTTTTGAGTCTGTGTCTCTCTGTCTATCAAAATTAAACGCTGAGGGAGAGCATTTCGAAGTTGAGGCAAGAGTTTTCTTTAAATGTTCTTCTTCTTCTTTTTATAATATTATAGAAAGTATATTTTCATATACATTCCACACGCATTCATTCACACATGTATAGATGTGTAGATGTTGGAGTCGTACATAAATGCAATGAGTGCAAGCAAGAATAATGAACGAACGGAAGAATTTTTATTTACAAGATTTTATGACGGAGCCCCTTAATAATACGGAGCTAATGTTAAAGCATAATACAAAAATTTAACTTAAAGATAAAGTGATTTTTTTGGTTGGTAGGTTTCAAAGGAAGGAATAGTCTATAGTTTAGTCTATAGCTTTTTTTATTTGTAAAACATTTAGAAGTGTACTTATGTAAATACATATGCACGCATATAGAGATTATAATTACTCCCATGTATTTTATATAAATTAAATCTTATCTATTTTAAGCCTTCAGTTTATCAAAGAAGTCGATTAAAATTAGCCTTTAAGAAATTACATTCTATGCTTTCATTTTTTAGATAAATATCAAAATTTAAATATATTCCATATTTAGCCAGTAAACGCATCAGTGATTAATATATTTGCATGTAAATGTTTGTACATATTGTACAAACCGATACACTCACACATACGCATGATAATAACAATTATTTAATTTTTGTCAGGAAAGGTGTGTCTTTTCAATCCACGAGAATTCCATACGGGCTGGGTAAGTGTATGCATGTATGTGTGTGTGTATGTATGTTTAAAAATACCATCTGGTATTACGATAATAATTATTTACTAGAAAAAAATCAAGAAGGGGTTAAGGGAAAATTCTGATTTTATTTAGCAAAATTTCGTGTTTTTTTATAAATAATTTGTAAATTTTGAAAAACATCAAAGACAGTGAAAAAATAGCAGAAGGCAAAGAATATAAGAAGAGGAAGAAGAAGAAGTAGGAGAAGGAGTACAATAATAATTGGATTCATTCAAATATATTTTTTTTCATTCTATTAGATGGAAAACTATATTTAGCGTTTTGAGGATGGTGTTCAAGAAATGGTGAAGTCAATCAGGAAACAGTAAAGTTCATTTCAAAATATTGTGACTGTGTGTGTGTAAGATCGTGCAATAGGAGTTATTATTATTAGAATTAATAATTTAAGAAATATTAATTTTTTGAACAATTTAATTTTTTGGATTTCATGATTCTTTTTGAATTCTTTACTTGCATTTTAAATATTTCTTTGGAAATTAATTAATTCTCATTTTAGATTTATTTTTAAAATAGCGCGTCTAAAACTGATGGCGTGACTTGGATTGTGAACAAATTTTGGAAGATTTTATTCTAAAATTTGGTTTTCAAAAAACAAAAAAAAAAAAAAAGAATTTAAACGGTTCATACAAGTATTTAAATAATATTAAAATAATACATTATAATTATTTTAAAGAATTTTAGTTTTTATTTAAAACTAATCATAGTTTTTACCATAATTAATAATAATTATAATTAATAATAATTAAACATAATTAATAATTCAAAAAAAATTATTATTTGAAAACCTGATAAAATAATATGAAACCAACAACAAACAATATATCATTTGATTTTAGTGTTGGTTGAATTCAACGTTTAATTTAGTATTTAATCTTTAAAAACAAACATTTAAAAATAAAAATTATTTATAATTTAAGAATAATTTTACTAGTTATTTCTTAAAAATTTTATCAATTTTTTAATTTATTTATTACTTAAAAATAAAAATATTTCTTTTGTTATTATTTTAAAAAGTATTATTGCTTTTTGTTTTAATATATTAATTACTTATTTATTTTTTATAAATATTTCTTTTCTTATATATTGTAAAATTCAAAAATTAAAAAAATAATTGCAAGAAGTTTTATAAAAACTTTTTGAATAAAATTAAAAAAAATATAAATGAATTCATTGATTGGATAAATTCCTATAAAAGCTCTTACAATAATTATTGTTAACATTTTTCACTATTAATTATGAAATTATTGCTGCTGAAATTAAAAAAAAATCGCGAATAACGCATTTATTTTTTCTTTATTTTTGACTTTAATTCTGATCGCATGCAATAATATTTAACTCACCATTTTTTGTCTTGTTTTCAACTCCTTTTTGTCGCTGATAAATAAATTTCTGGAGAATTTTATTAAAAAAATCACAAACGTTTAACGTGTGCTAATTGTAGTTTGACGCTGACGGCGTTACTGCAAAACCCACCGCCACTTTTTCCTTATTACCTTACTCTGCCTCAGAAAATCAAGTGGAAAATTTGCTTCACAGAAAACAAAATTTCTTCAAAAGAAAAACAGAAACAAATCTGATAACTTGCCTCGAAGGATTCCGGCTGCAAACAAAGAAATCTGAAAATCGACTGAACGAATTCTTAGCGCGAACGGTCTTTTATACGCTCACAAATCCCGGACGGAGTCATTAGAACTCTTTTCTTCATTATGCAGAGACAGACAGTAAGACAGAACAGTCAAACAGACAGAGGTTATACCGCCGTCTGGCTCCTTTCAACATGGTGCGCCAATGACGTTCCTTTTAAAATTTAATTTTTGTATTAGAAAAAAAAAATAATCCGAAAAGTACAATAAAATGATGAGTGCAAATCAACGCCGGCAAATCAAACTTGCAGAGGGCGAATGCTCATGACGTCATCAATGCACAATTCTTGTTCTTAATGTCGTTACTGATCTCAACCATAATTATCCAGAAGTTAAAAGAAACTAGCAAGCAAGCTTAAGTATTGATGTGAAAAAGAGATAAAGAGTCAAAGAGAGTACTTACTCTTGAGAACTGGAGGGCAGAGGATTGTATTATGGTTTTGATTTTGGAGTTTTATGGATGTAATAATGATATAATATTAATGATAATACCTATATGGAAATATTTCAATATTGACGATAAGTGATGAATGATGATATTTGTGAGATTATTGAGACCATTGAAATTGATTAGCTTTTAGGTTTGGGTTGGAGGTAGAGGGGATACAAATAAAAAGAATGGAAAGTATGTAAAAAACCAATTCTAATTTATCACGACTGAATGATTGACTTCCGCTTTGTATAATTTCAGCTTAAAGTGAATGCTTAATTTTATCATTCAATATTAAAGTTGCTAAGAAATTTGCTATCTATTAAATATAATTTTTATTTAAAAGATTTGAATGCAATTTTGAATTTATATTATATTGAGTATAGTAGGAAAAAAAGGTTTTTTAAAAAAAATATAATTTGCTAATAAAACATCCACGCCACTTATTCAATAAATTTATTGTCGTTTTTAGAAATTGTACGCAAGAAATTATCGAGCCAATTTTCAATGACTGGTAGATTGTCATCACTCCATTTCGCTTCCTCCTTAATATTTCTTAACGACTTTTCAATAATGTGTTCTGCACTACCGAATTCACCACTACGATCTTCATGTAATTTCTTAACCATGTCATAACCTTCTCTGGTGGTGAAAACTCCAGTCGCTGAACCGATTAAACTGTCCCACAAATTTGTTCTGTTTAAAAATCTACGTAATCAAAGAGAAGGAGAGAGATAGAAGGAGACAGTAGGGCATGAAATAACTGTAAGAAGTAGCTATAAATATTTATAAAAATGTTCAATACTTTTGTCTTATGATCACCCAATTGGAGGTTAGAAAATTAAATAGAGTTGTATAGCCACTGGAACCACCCGTCAGCATATTGAATATCAAGAAAATATCGTTTTCCGTAAAGTTAGCATTCCCCTCGATTATTGTTATATTCAAAAGGTATTCAATTTTCTCGGGTTGGACCGGGCAGCCTGCCAGGGTCTTCAAAAGATACGTCCTTTCGCTTTGGATGCGTGATTTTGGAAAATTAATAACTCGATCTAAACCGAATTCCCATTCGGGCATTGTGCCCCACTTGAAAACCGGGCATATATATTGATTAGGGACCCTGGAAATTATATAAATATAGAAACCAACGACAACTGAATGGATTATAAACAGAATAGAATTGAACTTACGGATTTTTCTCATCAGGATTTTCACTCTCCATCCATAATCTAAAAGCGGCTTGAGCTTCTTCAATACAAGGACGATAGCCGGCTCGACAGAGAAATGTTTTAGCTAAAGATCTTAAATCGGTTTTCCAGTTATCTTCATTATCAATTTCTTGACCAAGCTCTTCGTAGAGAGGCGTCAATAAAACCCGAACATATCTCTGAGAAATTCCAAACAATGATTAATACCATATTTTGTGCGTATGAACAACTTCATTATCGTTACCTCGAATTTTTTATGCACATCAGACATATCGATATGTCTGCCGATGTGATCGATAAATGTGAAAACTGGATTCCAAACAATATGATTCCTTTCGTATTTCATAAAGAGCGTCATATTAAAAGCGGTGGCAAAGCTCAGATCGCCGGCATACGCTAAATTCCAAGCATCGTGTAATAGTTTTGCCCTTGAATGCGTGCATATATAAAATATATTATCACTGAATACTTTTATGAATCAAGTGTGACGATATACTTACCGTGTATAGACTGGTATCTCTGTTCGGCCAATTTCAGTTTGTAAAAATTGCGAAAGTAAATTCCAATTCACTTCATCATAATTCACTGGAAACGGGCCAATTTCTTCAGGATTGATTATAATAAATTTCCCCTCCTCCGGCAGATTTTCAAGTGTGACTTGACGAGTTTTCTCCATCCAGATAAACGGCGTTGAACTCGAGAAATTCAAATTATTCTCAGTAACCAAAACCAATGGGACCCACCATAACATTTTATCTTGTTCGGGCACGTCGTGGGGACGTTCGCGAAGATAGACTTTTTGTTGAACTTTTGCAGATCGTTGAGCATAATCTCTGATAACAGTTATCACCGGTAAACGATCTTTCGTTATCCATGAACCTGCTATTTCTGAAATAGCATATTTTTTATCTAGAGTTTTATCAGAAATTGCTTGAACGGTTAGAGAATCCCATAAGTCATCACCAAAAAATGTACTAAAATGACGGTCAGCAATGAATTTTCTTATGCCAGATCGAAAAGTATTGCTACCGATGGTAAAATTCAACATACGCATTACCAATTCGGTCTTAAATGATGTTGTTTCTTGTTTCATGCCGGTTATTCGGGAATGTGGATAACGTTTGCTAAATTCATAATAAAGCGAATAAAGTACAGTCATTGGATATTTCCCATTGAATTCGATACCTTTATCGATCTGAAATTATTTTGTAGTAATCGATTTTGAGTATTTTGTATAACAATCAATTTTTTTATTATAATATTAATTCACCTCAATAACAATATTCGCAGCTAAGAAACTTGCCAGGGCTTTGTTTACATGAGCATCACTCCACCAGTATGGTGTTACCCAAGATCCTAACCACTGATAGATCAGTTCTTGGGTAAGACCGTAATAACCACGTTTCAATAGCTCACTTTCTCTGCTCGAACAATAAATATATATATTTATAATATAATATATATATTTTTATTAGAGTAAATATATATAATATTTGTTTTATTTTTAAAACTTACTTGAACATCAGCATTCCCCAATTATCAGCGGGCCTTACCGATACCAATTCTGGTATGGCTAAGACATCAATCTTTTTTAGAGGTAGAGATGAATTGAAATATTCAGCCAAGCGCGAATAAGCAGTACAAAGTTTGGTGTAGACATTCTTAATATTAAAAAAACAATTAATTTAAATTTAAAAAAATTTAACAATTTTGAATTTTATGTCCTGAATGTCTAACCTTTAGATCGTCATGTGAATCCTGGTTGGCCCAAATATTTATTTGCGGTGATTGGCATCTCATTTCTTCATTTTTGTCAATTTGCACTTTTGTCAGTTGCGAGATGACAAAACCGAATGTAAACGATGACATCGGCGGTGTTGTTTCAAAATAATCCAATACATAATTACTAGGTGCGGACTCTCTAAAATGTGATCAAGGATATTAATCCAAGAGAGAACACAAAAAATGGGGAAGAGCGATATAACCGTCTAAATTAGATCTTATCTTATTTATGTAATTCTTGAGCAAATTCTAATTTAGGAAATTCTATCTCATATTTCTCTAGATACTTACAATGCTTCGGTTTTCATCAGTGGCGTATTGAAAAGAGTTACAAAATTGCTTGGTCTCGAAATTGTCAGTGTGAATGGTGCCTGAAAAAGGCCCCATTGTTTAAGCATAATATAATTGAAGGAGAATTTTTTGAGAAATATTTCTACCTTAAATCCGGGTTCATCAAAACATGGAAAGAGTTTACGAGCATTGTGTGGTCTCATATATGTTGCCAGATATTGTTTCTTTTCATTACTGCCTATCACGGAATACGTTCCCCGAAAGAGACCTTCGCTGTTCTGCCAAATATATCCATCAAACTCGATCTTTAATTCACATTCCGAACCCTGGGGCACGGTTTCTCTCAAATAGATTACATAAACTGTCTTCTTGGGTAATCGAGAAGCTCTTAAAATGCTAATCTCCTCGAATTTACTATTCTTTGATTCCCTAATTATGATCAAATATTTATTACAGATATATTTAAATGCACTATAGATATGTAGAATTTGTTATGGACACATCAATCACACCGAGCAACCTACCTGTTTTTATGTTTTACTTTTAACAATTGAATACTTCTTTCGTTAATGTTCAAATCGTAGTGGGCGTGTAGGGAAATCTTTTTCGTATCTTCATTCCAGCTTAAATTCATTTTCATGATACCGCTGAAAGTGTTCTCCTCAAGGTTCGGTCTCAAATGGAGTTCATAACTGCTCGGGATGACATCCATCGAAAGGCGTGTATCCGGAATGAGGACATGAGATGCTGATAAATCAATACTACGTTTGGAACGTGGCTAAATATTTTTTTAAATACATTTTTTAAAAGTAAATTAATATCTTATTCACCTCACTTCTTTGTATATCTACCTCAATTTTAGCTTCGATTGAAATGAAAATCCAAAACACGCATAACAGTCTCATAAACGACATTTTAAAGAGCTGTGTGACCTCTATAAACACATTTATAAAATTATTAGTGCATAGACTAATTATTAAAAAGCGATTATTATGAAGGTGGTGAAGTCAATAAATGGTATTCGCTAAATTTAAGTGTTAATTATCTTCTTTATCTATGTAAAATTTGCACAAAAGTTTCCTTTGCGTTTTTCACGAAGCATACACAGAATTAAATTACAACAATTTTTTCAATATTTTATACCGAATGTGTTAAAATGTCCTTTAGTTTTTGACGCATCCTCAGAAGTATAGTCGAATTAATTACGATCCTTACACGTTTTATATCAAGAAACCTTTATTTTGGGTAAAAACTAACAAATAACAAACATTTACTCAATTTGTTCAACAATTTCTCAATTTTTAACGAAAAAAGGTGTTTTATAATATCTATCTAAAATTCTAATTTTATACTTTTAACTTTTTCTATAGCTTATTTACTTCAAAAAAACGCCCAACTTGTTAGACTGCAAAAATTACACTAAATATATTCTTACTATTGAATACTTAAAGCCTCAGAGACGCGTAAACCATGAAAGTTAATTTAATATAAAGCAATTTCACTTTATTATTTAATTCAGAGAATAATCCTCTTAATTAAGATGTTCATCAATAAAGCCTGGAGAATGCGATGTAGAACAAAATCTTTTAGTTGATATCCCCAATAATTGCCAAGAGCCCAATCATGGAACCAGAACCACTTTAACTCAAAATATTTCTTGGAGATTAAAATAAATGAAATGCAAAATATGGAAATTACTGTAACATAATTTTAGGTGCTTCGAGAATGAATTTTGTTTTAGCCAATATGAAGGACAGCAATAAAATGTATATTGGTTTTTAATGCGGTATAAATTTTGTATTAAATACTTAAATAATTAATATATTTATATAGAATAGTGTAGATGAACTTAGAAAAAGTAATAAGCTGCGTACTACTTACCAATTGGGCTTTTAGGTTCTTCTGAATTTTTTAGTTCATATTGATATTTATGTTTTCCGCGAACTTTTTGTGCTTCCTATTGCTCTTACTTTTACGTATTACTTTTTACTTTTACGAATTTTATAATTTACAACAATTTACAATACAATTCTATAATTGCCTTGTTTACGACGAATTAAAATCCCGAGATCTTCAAAATTGTAAAAAGCAACAAAAGATACATTTTTGTAATGCGAGTATTGTTTTTAAATAGGGCATGAATTTCATCCTCCATAGCACCCTTTGCGAGTAGTCTGAATGTTTTTGTTTTGTTGTGGTCGCAAATTTCACTTAAATTTGTCACTTGGGGAGCATTTTTTTCAGTTTAAAAAATTTCAAGTAAATAAGTCGATGTTTAAGTGAGGATACATGACAAATATTTGTTCAAATTGGATTTATTTACATATTTTCTTATTGGTTTATCGTAGAATGCTTTTTCGGCTAAAAGTTTTTGAATGCACCTCTCTCTTCCGACACTTGGCACTAACCACTTTTTCCCAACGTCCTAATCTGCACTTTAAACCTGTAATAGCACACCAGAAGAGGATTAGTATAACAACAAATTTTGTGGGGCCGTCTTATTCAAGAGGCTTCTGTACTTTTGATATTGGAAAAAATAAAAAATTTAATATTCAACATGATCACAGAAATAATAGATTCATCATTGAAGTTGACGGAGTTGGCACGGCTTATCTGGAATATGAAAAGGAAGACGACTTCATTAGAATAACACATACTCAAGTCCCTCGTACGTTAAAAGGTTTTGGGTTAGGAACTATGTTGGCAAAGGTCGGAGATTTAGTTCTTAGTTTTGAATAATTTGCAACACGATAGGCTACTGTTTTTTACACTTATTTTGAAATCGTTTTTGTTATTTCCTTTGATTAACGTAGTTACTATTTATACTTAGTCAACATTTTACTTTGCAGGCGGCTCTGGAATACATTGCGAAAAATGATCTAAGAATGGATGTTGACTGTGAATTTGTAAAAGATTTTATAAAAAAATATGAACCAAAATATAACAAATACTTTCGCGAATAATATAAAGAAATAATCGACTAAAAAATACAAAAACAATGGACAAGGACGACCTTTGCGATCTAATTTTATATTACGGCAGAGCTAAGTTTTTTAATTTAATGCAAAAAGCAGCTCTGGATGGTTTAGCTAAATATCCTGGTCAAGTGGAGTTTCGATTTTTTAACGGTATTGCTCTTGCATTGGGATGTCGAGTTCAAGAAGCCATTCGCGAGCTAAATCCTCTAAAAAATGAGCCTGAGCTTTGTTTGGCCACGCTTATTGCTTTAATTTATTCTCACAAGCGATGCAATGTTACCGACAGAGATGCACTTACTACTTTGGAGCAAAAGCTTAAGGACGAGCGACGAAATTTGAGTGCAAGTTCAGCATATTACGCTGCTGTGTTTCTTTTCTTAATTGAAAAAATTGAAAAGGCACGCGAATATGTTGATAAAGCACTAAAAATAAATGAACATCTAGATGTAGCTATTGTTCTTAAGGTCTGGATTCAGTTGGTACAAAACACGGAAATTAATAGTAATATAAAGATCGCACTTGAGCGAATTTTAAAAAAGGGCAAGCATATAGATGCCACCCTTGCTGAAGTCAGATACTTCCAGCTTAGAAATGACTTTGAGGCTGCTCTCTCTACTTTGAATAGACTTTCCGTTCGTTTTCCTGAACTCAATATACCGCTAATTGAAAAGATGGAGACTCAAATGGCGGCATCAGATTGGGATCATGCATTCGAAACTGCGACACGAATTATCAGTTTAGATCCTATAAACATATCAGCGTTGCGTGTTAAAGCATTGATACTAATTTGTCGAGAGGGAAATATAAAGGCTGGTACCTCCGCAATTCAACAACTACTCGGCGCAGCGGAACGTATCGAAGAGGGAAATTCAAGGATAGTTTTGAAACTTTGCAAATTATTTTCGCGGCTTTGTTCTCGGAATAAAGAGATTTTGAATATAACTCACACTTATGTGACCAAGATGGTTCGAATAAATTTCGATGATGTCGAGAATATGACAGAACTTGGCTATCATAATATTCTTCTTGGTTATAACAAAGAAGCAATAAAATGTTTTCGCTCAGCTACAGAGATTGATAGTAATTTTTTCCCTGCACTCTGCGGACTGACGTTGTGCCAGATAATGGATAATGGAGCAGACTTGGAACAAGCACGTCAACAAATTGAATTTTTGGGAGATATCAAAAACGTCGAGCAAAGATCTCCGCTCCTTTTGTTTTTGATATCGAAAGTAACTGAAAATGAAGACAAGTCTTTGAATCTTCTCTTGGAAGCAACTGAAATCCATCTTAATAAACTGGCTACTTTCGCATTTGGAGCTGAATACTTACTTCAATTGGATCCTGATTTTTTATTAGAAATTGTTGTGAGTCTAATGAAGCTTTCGTCTGAGCATGTCCAAGCACAATTGGGTCTAATTGATTCATCCAGAGATTCACTTCGGATCTACTTCAAACATTGCAATCTTATTTTAGAAACGATTATTAGAGCATGCCCTGCTCATTTACATGCGATTTTTATGAAAGCCAAAATTGAAATATTTTGTGGCGAATATTCAATGGCAATATTTTCCCTAAATCGCATTATTACCGGTATAGATGAAACCTTCGTGGGTGCCTATTTGTTACTCGCACAGATTCAAATACAACAGCAACAATTTACAAAGGCGTTACAATCACTGGAAATATGCTTATCTCATAATTTTTCGGTACGCGATAATCCGCTTTATCGTTTATTGTTTGGAATAATAAAAAAGGAGCAACGACAATATGCCGAGGCTCAAAAGAGCTTCCTGTGTGGTTTACAACTGATAGGAAGTTCTTTTGGGAGTTCATTGGAAGATACGGACTCTAAAGTATTAAAATCATCTGCAAAAGCTAGAAAAGCAAATGCATCTGCTTCAGAAATTTTCAGTGAATTTTCCTTATCTGACAAGGCTACATTATATTTAGAACTGATTGATGTTTATAATCGGAAGAACCAAAATGAAGGAGCAGTTGGCGGAGGGGAAGAGAGTGAAAGACTGCTTCATATTGCCTTGGAGGAATTCAATAATACACCACTCGAGGGGCGTTTGGTTTTAGCTCATGCCAATGCAATGGTACAGAAGGGTGACATTTCGAAAGCTATCGATCTTCTGAGCGACATACAACCCAGTCATCTTTATTACTTGCAGGTAACGTATTAAATTCCCATAAAGTTAGACAACTTTTTTATGTAACATATTCTTTATTTCCAGGCAAAAACACAATTAGCTAATATATATCTTCATCAGAAAAAAGATCGGGTTACATTTGCGAAATGTTTTAAGGAATTAGTTCAAAACTCTCCTAAACCGGACGCATATGTGATGTTAGGAGAGGCCTATATGTCTATACAAGGTTCTTGAATCGTTACCTCAGATTGACGAAGTTTTCTGTGAGTGCTTTTATTATTATTATTATTATTAATTATTTTAGAACCGGATTTGGCTGTTGAAGCTTATCAGAAGGCATTGCAAATAAATCCGAGTGATTCATTATTGGCTGGGAAGCTTGGAAGAGCTTATGTTAAAACACATCAGTATAATGCAGCTATTAAATACTATCATGAAGCTCTAAAAAATCCTGATCATATTGGACTAAAACTAGATCTTGCAGAATTATATTTAAAACTAAAGCAATATGAAAATGCGGTGAACGTGCTATCATCAGATCCTGGAGACAAAAAAAACAAGTAATTTATTGCAAAATTGTTTCGGATTTTGGGTGAGTTATCTTTTTTGCAGCGATGCTGATGATTTGGATGGCATTCAGTTTTATACTAAGCAATTATTGCTATTGGCTCGTGTTCATGAAAAATATGGCAATATTAATTTGTCAATACAAACTCTTAAACAAGCTCGTGATAATCAGCTGCGACTCTTTAAGCGAATCTTGGTGGAGAAAACAACGAATCCTTTAGAGCAGAATAAAATTCTCGCAAAGTAAGTACCTCGCATTTTTGATATTTCTTCATTTTCCGGACAGGTTGAATCGGATGAGATATTTGGATACGATTTTCCGCCAAACTTTCGCGAGATTGGTTTTTAGATGAACCGTCTTCGAGAATATGCCATCTCCAGGGTCTTTTTCCATTCTCAGAGAACGGATGACGAATAATAGATGACGGAATATCGTTCCAAATATCTCACCTGACATTTTTTATATGTTTTTTGTTTTTGTTAAAGCGGATTTTTGACATATATAATGTAATTTGAATCAGGATTATTTAAATTAATCTCATAACAGAAAGTTATTATACTATTTTTGAGGTTTTGTGCAATCAATTATTCACATTTCACTAATTACTAAATTTAATTAACTTAAACTATTGAAATATTTAAATCGGCATGAATGTGATTCACGATATCTGCTTTCAAATCCAGTTATTGTACACATTTGGAACATCGTTAATTTATTAGCGTACAGATTTCAATTTTAAAATTTTAATTATCATTACATAGCCTTTTTAATATCCTTCCAAACTTTTCTCTAATGAAGACCAGTGAATTATATTTAAAGTTTATTTTATTGATTGACATTCTAACGTACTTACACGAGTTTCAGTAAATCCTAAACTACATTTTACAAAAGCAGTGTCTGTAATTAAGATGGCCCAATTCTCCCTTGTGTTAAAGAACGCATGTCTAATCGCAAATTATGTTTCCTATAATCCCTTTCGATACTTTTCTCCCACCGTAAAATCAGTCATGCCTTTTCCTGATACGCCACACGTACCTATTCCCACTCGGCCGGTTACATTTTCAGGTGATGCGAATATACTTTTTATTTTCATGCCAGGCTTTTTGATATTCTTGGTGGTGAAATTAAGCCATTTATTTTTGTCAGTCTCTCGTTCCTCTTCTAGTTCTTTAAATCGTTGTAACTTTTTCTGCTTGCGCTTCTTCAGGTACTCTTTTTGATTAGGGCGATGACGTCTAGATAAATAAAAGTTTTAGTTATATGAATTTATTCTACGTATTGTTTGTTTACTTATTTGAGGGAAAAACTTCGTTTCGTGTTGTTCGTTCTCGCAGGTCTTTCAGAGATGTGGTGGATCGATTCTGATAGGCATCAAATATCACATTGACTTCTCCTTCTTCTGTGATGCCCTCAATAGTGGCGTCGTAGTATTGGCCATCTTCGGTCCACTTGGCTTGACATTTGTCACCAATTTTCCATTGTTTCGATGAAGCAACTAACTTTTCAGCTTCCAATAGCGCGGCTTCGATTTCATCATAATAGGCTGAAGAAGATGCTCTACAAGCTATGGGCTCTACATAAGATGATTTCCTTTGTTCTTCGAGTTGAGTTTTTATTAAATCCCTTGTAAGTTCGATGACTTCTTCCAAATCCTTTTTTAATTTTAAGAGTTCTTCATTTTCCGGATCTGTGAGGAGTGCTGCTTCCACCTATGCCGAAAATATGATAAAGCTGTGGTAGTAAACTATAAAAACTTAATTACCTGCTGAAGCTGTAATTTGTAATTCTGCAATTCCTCCGACATCGTTCGAGTGCCTAAATGTTGATTAAAGACCACAAGTCAAGCAAATTTCGACAACAGCCACAGAGGTTGTCAAAAAATCTGTTTATGAAATGCTGCCAAGTTTTTATAATATTTATTTTTTGGAGTTGCCATGCATTACATTAATAACAGTACGATTATATGTTCTGAAATCCAAGAAAAGGGTTCGTTCCTAATATATATCAGGGATTTTGTACCAATTTTTTCTCATTGCGAATTTAAGGCTTGATTTTAGCCCTTCGAATGTTAATATAATAGTTGCGAATATCGAGTGGCACTATTTAATGAGCAAAATAGAAAAGCAAATAGATGTCTAGGTACAATTTTCGTTTGCGTTCTATTTTATGCTTAGGAACGGATATAACTGAAACTGTACTGTGCTGTGCTGTGCTGTTGCTGTGGGAGTCAGGCATCTTGGATTTATGGGAATTAATTATTAGACCAACATCATTGTATCTGTTTTGCAAAGTCATAAGGACGGAATATACCGTACGAAAAAAGAAATTATTTTATATTAGGAAAAGTAAGTCTTTTACATTAGTCGTTATTTGTTTTCAAATTTGATTTCAATGTTTGAGTTCTCGTAAGAGGGTGAATTTTCGTAGAGAGGAAAGCGGACGGCCACAAACACCTCGATATCGGCAACTTTTTAGCTTCTCGCTATTTTTGCATGCTACTTTACATTACTTGTTTCATGAAAACAATTGCTTTCCCATGTGAAAGCGAACGATAACCACAAAATCAAATTTTTAACAATGTAACGCTCTTTTTCATAAATTTATGTAGGAACTCGATCCCAAACAGTTAGCGCGTTAAGTTTTCCATGTAATAATTTAGTAAAGGCGGATCTGGCAATATTAACATATTCATAATTCCCACTGACAGTTCTAAATTGTAATTGCGATTATATAGAAATTCTTTGAAAATTCGGTTAAATATCTGATATGATGAAAATTTAAATAACTTAATAGGAGGGTTGTTTTGAATTTGGTCTTAAACAAATGAAAGGGGAAATGTCTAACAAAAATGGTGGTGGATACTCAGGAAATACGAGCAAGACCAGCGGCAGTCATTATCTTAAATTGCAACAATCACAAATGATTCGGTCTAATATTCAAGGAATCTCGCAGCTGCTTAATACCGGGCTAAGTACAGAATCCTTGGATATCTGTATCAAACTCATAGAGGCCGGCGTGCATCCTCAGGCATTGGCTGAGGTAATAAATCAGATACGTCGAGAGGTGTCGGCACTACGACAACAAGTAGATGAATAATAAAACATCGTTTCTCATCAGAAAAATATATTTTGAAAGATTCAGATAGATCTATGAAAAAATTAAACAAGAAGAAATGATTAGCGACATTTATATTATAATATTCACCTGAACGATGAACTTTAAATTTTGATGAATTTTGATAAATGTATAATATATATGTATATGGATATGTAGTTTATACATTGTTACGTATTATATATCGTAAATATCAAAATTGCTATTACGAATGTTGAACACTGGTTTTTGGCTTGATAATCATCGACGCAGATTTTGAATTCTCAAAATGAGCGGTAGGATTTCTCAACAAAATTCTGAGATTATCAGGGTTCCTATCGATAGGGCGTGTAGCTGTTATATTACAGGATAATTACACTTGATTTTGATATTGATATTAAACCATTAATTCCCTCAGATTAATGTAAGAGAAATCTAGAAATGATCGTTAAAGAATTATTAAAGATTGAATTTTTTGTTAGACGGTATTATGAATAAATTGAAATGTTTTTTGTGCAGACTAACTCAAATATTTGTGTTTTTTTCATTGAAGAATTTGTTCCCTTATGGCACAACAACATATTACTTTGCGTGAGAACGACCAGGCTTTAATATGTTTTAAAGAATGCCTTAAATATTCTCCGTCAGATATAGAAGTACTTGTCCCTCTGGCACGCCTTTATATGCAAATGAATTCGATGGATTTATGCCGTGATGTCTGCTCACAGATTCTTCACATAGATAGCAATAATGAAGCTGCTTCAGTAATGATGGCGGATATATCCTTTCGAAAAGTATTTTCATTTAATCTCCAGATGTTACTTTTTAATTAATCTTTTTTTCATGCTATTCGAATTCAAGATGGATTTGAAAAATGCAACGTATCACTTCTCTCAGCTTCTTACTAATCAACCATGTTATTGGACAGCATTAGCTCGATTAATAGAGGTAATGCGGCGGTCTGGTACTTTGTTGGAAATTGTACCCTTCCTTCAACGAGCCGAAAAATCATCTGATACTTTTCAAGCTGGTCTCAATTATTGCAAAGGCTTATATGAATGGTATTGTGGTAATCCGAATGGTGCATTAAAGTATTTCAATGCGGTGCGCCGAGACAACGAATGGGGCCAGCAGGCTATTTTCAATATGATCAATATCTGTATTAATCCGGATGGAGATTTGCCCAGCGTCAATGATTCATTGGATGCTGGCAATAACGATGGCGAATTCAATGAATCACGTATAATGGCTTTGCGGACAGCTGAACGTCTGCTTAAAGAGTTACATCATTATCCTGGCGGTTTGGACAATGATGCATTAAATCATAGATTGTTGTATAATTTTTTAAAATTAGCGTCGAAACAAAAGCTTCAAATAGAATGCGCTCTACAAGATTTTACTGATTTGGCATCGAAGGAGAATTATCAAAATTTAATTGGTCCCATACTTGGAATGGCAATGGCCTTGATTCAATTAAAACAAACGCAACGTGCTAAAACCCAATTAAAACGTATTGCACGAGCGACGTGGAATTTTGAGGAGGCTGAATATTTAGAGAAGTGTTGGTTATTGTTAGCTGATATCTATATAAATGCAAATAAATCGGATGTTGCTGAAAGTTTCGTGCGTAAGGTTTTGGATCATAATAAATCATGTATTAAAGCGTATGAATACGCAGGCATCATTGCCGAAAGAAATCAATCCTATCGTGAGGCAGCCAAATGCTATCAAAATGCTTGGATCAACGGAGGACGCACTAAGCCCCATTTGGGTTATAAATTAGCTTATAATTATATGAAAATCAAACGATATCCGGATGCAGTCGACGCTTGTCAGCAGGTTTTGAAAGCTCATCCGGATTATACGATTATAAAAAAAGATATACTTGATAAATGTCGCAACTGTCTTAGACCTTAAAATAATGAATACATTTTTTCTTTCATTACATCATATTATTATATTTTGAACATATTCAATAAATTGGTACACTTGGAGGGTGAATTCAATTATAATATTTGGTTAACATTTTATTTTGGGTAACTTTATGATTTTAGACTTTACAGCATTAAGATTCAATTCACTTTTGTGGTTAGATATTACCATAACCTCACTTTATACAATTATAACCTCAGCTTAAACTATGGAAAACACTTTTTAGGTACTATAATGTTTACACTGAAATATAACACTCAATATTTATAATTTGTTTATACGGATTAACTGCTATTACAAATCCAAATACATAATTTGCGTTGCCGCCAGCGCTCCACATAAGCTTAAGAAACTTGCCGTGCTAACAACGGCCGTTGTTGTTCCCGATATTGATACAATAGTTCCCATGCATAACGATAGAATAAATTGAGCAAGAAAAACCATACTGCTAACTATGGCCACATCAGTGCCTAAACCTCTCACATCTGATCCCAATTTGGCCACGCCATCTGATTCTAATTCAAACTAAATTATATAAAAAAATTGTTTAAAATCAAATGCTTCGATTTTTTATTGATAGACTTACGGTTCCCATAGCGTGATAGTGAGCCACTAGTAAGTATGGCATTGTAAATAGTGTCGAATACATAACACCAGCCGTCCAACTGAAGATGATGACACTTGCTTTTGCTCTGGTTAAAGCCATCAAAGTCATGCCACAACAATAAAATAATAAACCGCCTATGTATACAGATTTGGCTCTGAAGAACAAAAGAAGAAAAAAGAAAGTTTTGATGATATTCTGAAGGCTTTAAATGCGCAAATAATTAAAGACTTTAAACGTGTAATTAATTTGATTTTAAGAGGAAATTAAATATTATTTTTTTTTAAATTTTTATATTGATTTTTATTTTAATACTAAAAATTCGAGTAATAAAAATTATCCTTTTTAGGGTTTTTGGAATTGTAAGATAAATAAAATACGTTTGAAACACCTTTGTAGGGATAAAAAAACGTGAAAGAAAATATTAAAATAAAGTAAAAAAATTAAGTGTATTTAAATTTCTACAATTGATATTGCAGTCGACACAACAAAATAAAAAATTAAAAAAAAATTAGTAATTTTCTATCCTATTGTAAATCAGCTTTGGTCGTATCGTCAATCGTCTAATAAAAATTCATTGCAAACTAACTGACGAACTGATTATCAATTGCGATTATTGTGACGATATTTTCTCTGTTGGAAGTCTTTATTGGACAATAAAAGCTTACCTAAATCTTTCTATAAGCTTCTCGATGACTAACGAGTAACAGGCGCACGATAATGAATACATTGCCATACCCCAGCATCCGAAACGCACTCCCTCCTCGTATAGTATTTGTGCTACGCTACCCTCCACCGCTTTCGGATCGCCCGCAAAGACGGCTTCGCCCACAAAATCCGTAAAATACAAAGAATAACAGACGTGAGCCATCCAGCAAAAGAGATTTGTCAAGCAAACCATACGCAACGAGTACGGCATGTAAACAATCGAGAGCAGATAGTGCGATAAGGATTTCACGGACTCGGTCGGCAACTCCGCAGCGGCGTTGGCGTCTTCGTTGCAAACGCTGTTGACACTTGTTGCGGGTGGGTGGTGGTGACTTTCAACGGTGTTTTGCACGAAAGATGTTTCGCAGACATTTTCTCCAGGGACAGCAAAGTAATCAGATTGCGTTTGAACGGGTTGGAACTGTAATTGGTATAGTGTGTGTGTGCGATAGAGAAAGAGGATGAGAGAAATTGAAAGGGAAAGAGGAAGGGGGAGAAAAGAAAGTCAAAATAATGAAGGAAAGATTAACCATAGGGAAATAAAATATAATATTATTTCAAAATCAATTATTTCATACGTACGTATGAATACATTTAATTTAATACATTTAATACGTTTAATACATTTACCTCACTTGGATTTTCTTCATTTTGACTTAAAGTTCCGTAAGAAATCGTTGCTTGTTCTTCAAAAGGATCTGACTCGGCAGCGTGACCAGAAGGTCTCGTGCTGGTTTTAGGCGCCACTAATGCCCACAAGGGTATTTCTTTAAAGCTGGTCACTGTCAAGCTCACGCAGGTTATAAATATAAAAGTAATTATGGTAAAAACTGCCTTGACATGACCACCAAGTCGACGTCCTGGAATTCATGGAAGAGGAATCGATTTTTAATTTTTGTTATTTTAATAATTTTCCCTTTTCGAACCACCACCTTTCTCCCACCGCCACCCACATCCATGGAATTATTACTTACCTATCGAAGTCGCATCCCAATTAATGCCACCCATTGAATAACCCATAAAGCCACCAAGCCCAGCCATTATAGTAAATGTGGAGAGACCCTTAGCATGGTCATCTACAAATGGTACAATGTAAAAATCAATTGTCTTTGAAGTGTTTACCATTCTGTACCTGGTACACATACATCCAACAGGAAAGCTCTAGCGGGGCTTTGACAAGCATCCGCATCAAAATCAAGCAATACCGTTCCCAAAATTGTAAAAAATATACCCCAAGGATGCGAAGTCTTTGGAATAACGTTTAATTCGGTATCCGATGCAGTAGTTCGATGAGGTGATATATTTATATTAGTGTGCGTTTTATTCTCTAAACTGGAACTCATTAATGCGATCTGCAG
>OZ016501.1:5348026-5448026 GCA_963966595.1 Physocephala rufipes | reverse complement strand
CGACACCGATTTGCAATAGAGTCGGTGAAACGAATGCCGTTTCGGCGGCGTAAGAGAATTCGATACCCATAACAGCGGCCGAAACTCGTACCAATTCCATACGAGTTTTACGCCTAGAGAAATGTTGGAAGTAAGAGGAAAGGGATAGATCAAAGCAAATGATTTAGAAGGCGATTAATTTTAATTTAAAAAATTACTCTTTCAACTGGATTTTCTTTAAAGAACTTTTTGATAATAACAAAAGCATTTTACGTCTATATAAATTTGCTTCTATAGAAAATATTGTATTTTAATAAATATTGTATGGTAAGAAATTCCAAAATTGAGGTTAAGAATTCGAATTCGACTAACTTAATCATGTACTTAATTATTAAACGTGAAGTTTGTAACTGTTTTCAGAATGTCATAAAAGGATTAAGCGATGAAATATAAAAAGTCTTAATTATACTAATCAATTTTAGAAGTTTAGAAATTTTTATTTTAATGGAAAGTTTGAATGAATTTATGTAAAATTGAGCATATTATTATTTTATAAATCTATAGAAGTTTATATAAAATATTCAAAACCGACCTGTATATATGCGAATAGTCCTGATCGACACCAATATTTCCCTTTAATTGATCACTGGCTGCATTTTTGGCCAATTCGAAAACATTTTCCGGATGTTGTTCGCGAAAATTTGAAAAGCGTTCTTTGATTTTATCGCGCCATTCATGAAATCGCCCGGAAAAACCTTGGTAATCATGTAATTTCTCCATAACTCTATTTCTTTCAGTTTCGATGCTACTACTCTTCCCGTCTATCCCCCTCTCTCTCTCACTCTATCTTTCTCTCTCTTCACCAAAACAAACAATTATTTGTAGATACGTTAAACGAGAAAGTGACAGACAAAGCTTTTAATTAAATTAGCATTTAAATTTGCAATGTCAATTAGTCCGCATTTCTCACTGCATTTTATTTTGACCAAATATATTTCGTTTCAATTGATTTGATATTATCATTTAAATTTTCTTTTAATCTTGCAATTTACACAAAACTTTATAACTCCTTTTGCTATTTTTTTCTTTTAGGAATTTTAAAAAATCTTTTATAATTAAAACGTTTTCAATTGTTTGTAATTTTACCGTTAATACCGTGGCGTCGTTGGTGCGTTCGTTGTAATTTTCACTTTCGACCTTTTTCTCGTTCGACTGAATTCAACTACATTCCAACTAGTAGTGAGACACGTTTCTGTCAGAGAAATACTTGGGAACTGTTTTGGAATGTGGATTTCAAGCGATGGCTCGAGAGGTGGAGGGTGGAATTTCTCTATCGGGCCAAAATCTACGAGCATGCGTTAAGTAAAGGGTAGTTTAGGAAAACTGTAAGAAAGAAAAGTGAATTTAAGAAAAAAATAAAAAGGAAAAGAAGAAAAAGAATGGAAAGCATTTAGTAAATAGCAAACAATAAAATCCAAAAGTAATAAGTGAAGTTCACAAAATGTGGATGTTTATTTTTTATGCCATTAAAAACTCAAAAAATTTATTTATAAAATATTATAAATAAAACATTCAAATCTTTTTTGCAAACTAGAAAAATTGTTTTGAATTTTGAATATTTTTAAAAGAAAAAACTCTAAAGTTAAAATTTTAAAATGAAAATCTATGTAAAATTAATCATTAATTTTTTTCAGTGTATCATATGGTTTTCAAGGTTTAATCCATTTCATAATCCTTACAATTAGGCTAATACATTATTTGGCTTTTTAAAGCGCAACAAGTTTGCTTGAGATTTTATAATTTCAAATTACTTTGAAATTAATTTTGACATTTTGTAAAGCTTTTTTCGCTAACATTTTCTCAATTTATTAAGAAAACAATTTATTAAGAAAATTAAAATTTTACCCGGAAAGAGGAGAAATACCCGGAGAGAGGAGAGATTCCCGAACCAAACCAGAAAAAACGCTCAAAAATTAATTACAAAATCCAGGCAGAATTAGAAAATGAAGCGTCTATATTTTTTATATAACAAAACACAAAATTTACAAATAGTCGTTAATTTACAGGGCGTGCTAATTTATATTTAACGTAAAACAATTCATTTACATTTTAACTATTATTTTAATTTCGTAATTACTTTAATTTGCCAATTATTTCAATTTGACAGTTAATTTAATTCCATCATTATTTTACAAATTGTATTAATAATAATTATAATTAGATAAGAAATAAACGTATAACAAACAAAGCTTCTCACTAGTCTAAACAGGTTCCTATAATTCCTATAATTTCATAGACTTATAATATAAATAAATTCCAAAATATGGATATTTTGTAACATATATCTATGTAATAAATACTTTACTATTTTACATATAGTTCAAAACATTTATTGTATTTGAATATTGCATTATTGAATGACATTATTTATCTAAACATTACTTTTTAACATTTCACAAAGCAAAACAGAAATTTTATTAAATAAAGACCTGCTAGAAACCTACATCAATAGGACCTACTAAATATTCTATAGCTTTCATTATTTATACATTAATTGTACTGAGGCTCAATAATCAATTAAATGAATATCCATATAAGCACATGATATATCTCTCCCCGTGGATAACACGGGACTTTAAGGACTGGTATGTATGGGTGTGTTTGTGTGTGAGTGTGCGCCTTCTAATCCAGTGCTTCAATACCCGTGCTTGGTAAAAGCCAACAAAGGAAGCCACTAACTGTAATTAAATATTATAAATTAACTATTACATTTTTTTATTGATTACATTTAAACCTAATTGCAACGCACTTACCAAACAACATCGCTGAAAACACAACTATTGGAATTATACAATTCAGATCAATCAGAAAACCGAATATTAAATTTCCTAATAGAGCTCCACTACGTCCAAATGTCATCGACAGCGCTGCTGCCATCACTCTGTTAAAGAATAGATTGGATTGATTCGTGTGTTTGTATTACATGTATTCACCGTAAACATTCGTGGAAATACTCACCTCAGATTGGTGGGAAATAGATCAACCATAACGCAATAAACGGTACTAATGCTTAGTGATGTCAGGGCTTCGAAAATGCAAGATAAAATCAAATTTTCGACTGAAGTTCGAACAAAATAAAAACCAATTGTTACCACGCCCGCAGCGGTTAAACTGAAAACTGTATAAATAAAAACAATAATTGTAATAATAATAATAATAATAATAATAATAATAATAATAATAATTTATTTTTTAAAATTTTATTAAATTTTAATTATCTTTTTTAAAAAAATTAAAATTGAAACATTTCTTAACAGTTTGGCCATCGGTTGGTTTCTTTTAAAAATTGTCTCTTGAATGTTATTTGGGTGGTAATAATTCGGAAAAAATTTTCACGGTCAAATCACATCATCCTACAGGATTGTAGAAAATCATTCGATGGCCAATTCTACAGTTTAGTATTAATAAGTTTCATAAACATGAACAAGTTGCGAAAGGACATTCAGAGGTGTTTTAATATTGTTATCGCTTTCGATGACATATTGAAATTGTTTCATTTTTTGCTTGTAAATATCATTGACTTACCCAAAAAGAATTTGATGCCCAATCGATGAACACACAATGGTAACCAAAAACTGGTGGGTATGCAAGCCAAACCAATTATTATTGTATGGAAAAATACTTTACCATCAATATTAGGATCGCACGTTACGAAAGTCCTAAAAATTCCAAAACGAGAAAGAAAAAAACAACAATAAGTTTCTTTAATACGTCATGAAAACTGCATTTAATTTACGAGTTTGAAACGACAATGGATGAAACATCGCACACGGATGCAGATGTACCAGGATGTTCCTTTTCATAGTCATCGAAACGTTGAAATAATTCCGGAAACCATACCATTAGGGTGTAATAACTGAAAAATAAAGAGCGTTTAATTCCGACTGAAATTTTCAAAAAATCACCCCCTCGACCGCCGCGATCTACCTCGTTGTCAGACAGAATTGTATACCACAAGTTAGAGCAGTATTTCTTAGATACGGTTTCTTATAGAGCGTTTTCGTCTGAAGCCAAATTTCCGATAATAAAATTTTCAATTCGCTCGGTTTACGAATGCTCAGACTTCGTACGCTCTTCTCACCGATACGATCGTATGCTCTCGTTGATATGCGTAATCCTTTGCACTGTAATATATATTGCACAATATATTGTATCAATATTTATAAAAATCTCTGAACAAAATCAAATTAACTACCGGGTATTCATTTTTGGATTTTCCAGTATTTGTAGCAAACATGTGTGTTAAAATTTCTAAAGCTTTTTCCGATTCGCCGTGCTCCAGTAGAAATTTAGGGCTTTCAGGAAATGCAAAAAGCCACAGACCGAGAAGTAAACTAAAGAAAAAATGCAGAAGAAAATAAATTTATTTAATAAGATCAAGAAATTAATTTATCGAAGACAATATGCTGGACGGGTGTGCGACGTCGGGGATTCTTTTGGTTTGGTCTTTACACAAATTAATAATCATTAATAAATTATCAAAAAATATATTAAAATTAAGAACCTAAGAAACATGATTTTTAAATAATTTACATAAATTTTTTTTATCAATTTTTTTTTTAATTTAAAGCTAATAATTTGTTGTTAATAATTCTTTTCAAAACTCACAAATACTTACCTCGGAATGGCACACATTGCCACAAACAGATTCCAGCTGTGATAGAAAAAATTCCCTGTGTGCATATAAATGTTTAACGGTATAATGGCCCAAGCAATACCTGAAATTCAATTCGTAAATTCGATTTTTTAATATTTTAAAGAATTGTATAAAATTATAACTTCATATGATATTCAAACATTTTAAATAGCCTTTTTATTGAATCCTACATTGAATTTATTTTATTCTTATTAATTCCTTTTGTTTACAATTTCAAATATTTTCCTTAGCCTTTTCAAATAAAAACGTGTTAGGCGAAAACAAACGAAACCGCTTCGATGAGTTTGGCATAAAAAAATACTAGTAGGCGACGAAGCAAATTTTCACACTTTGTAATTTGTGTATGCGTTTGTCGGTAAGGCGTAAGAAACGTAGAAAGAAAAAAAATCCTACAATTTTCGTAATTATTAAGGTAATGTTTCTCGGCTGTTAAAACATGTGTATGAAAGTATGTGTGGGTGTGAGCCATATGCAAACACACACAAACACACACACACATATAAATTTACGTTATTGACAAACTTTTTTCCTAACATTACTTCGATGATCAGGCCAAATTCAAAGGAAAACGTGGTAACTCCTTTGTGTCTAGTATTTGCCGTGGTGAAATACGATGGTATGTTGTTGTTGTGATAAATGCTAACTGTTTGACATCTTATTTTAGAACGTAGAAACTATAACAAATTAACACCTACCCGGTAATATAATAATTCCAAATGTCCAAAATAACTCCATCCAGCAGAGTATTTTTTCACGATATTTTGTGGGTTGAAATTCACCGAGATAAGGAAAAACAATACCCATAGCACCAGCAACACTATAAATACATTTAAGAAGAATTAATTATATAATTCAATAAATGTAATAAAAGTGAAATTAAAGACGTGCATGGTAACCCCCATGCACCGTAAAATTATCACTATATAGTTTTACTTATCATATTAACACACTCATTCCAAGAGTCACACTGTTTTATTTCGTATGACTTTCTCAGTTGCTTTTCAACTGTTTGCTAATGCTGTGAACGACGCTTTGCTGAGTAAGGCTACGTCATATAGTTGAAAGGCAACTGAGAAGGTGTTGCAAGACGGAAAGGGGTGATAATTCTGGGCATAAGCGCATAAGTATCAATTAATTGGATATCAATGTGTTTATACCAGAATCCATTGAAGAACCGTATGAATAGAAACATAATGTAATAGGGCGCCACCGACGATAGTAAACCGCATATGCCGTCAACGAGTAGTGTTGCGATTAGAACAATCTTTCGTCCTTTCGTATCGGCCAGACAGCCCCAGAAATAGGAACCGATTAACATGCCCAGCATCGGTGAAGCCGAAAGCCATCCTTTATCGGCCGACGTCATTTCGAAATCGCATGTCGCCGATGGTAAGACGAACGATATTATTGTTACACCGATTGCCGTATTCAAATATATCATTCCGCATATTGCAAGCAATAATAGATGAAATCTTCCGAAACCGGTTTGCACCAAAGCATTTTCATAATCACTCGCCAAGTCTTCGAGAAAGTCAAGGCCTACAAAAATCGAAGTTCGATAATAATTATTAATGATTTTCTTCTTCTTTTATCTTTTCAGTAATTTCGAAATATATTCAATAAAGTTTAAGAAAAAACAAAATTTTGTTATTGGGTTTTTCAGGTTTTTTTTGTTTAATTGAGGCAAGTTGAAGCCATAGAAATGCTTCTAATTTCGAAATTTACTTTAAGAAAAAAACGGGTGTTAGGATAGAATATTTCTGTGTTGTGAAGCAGTTATACATAAATTATTTTACAGCTTACAAATAAATATTACTATGATCCGCAATTATAACAAGTGGTTTAAAAAACGAGGAGTGTGAAAAAAGGTGTGGAAAGATTTAGAAAAATTTTATGACGACAATATTGACTGCATTTTAATGACATCTGCTACTTCAAACATTTGACATTTGACACATGGATATATAAATTTGATAAAATAACATTTTATGAAAATTTCATATAATACTTACTCATCCTGTATCCGTTAATTTGGTCGTTTGTTCGATTCTAGGATTTTCTTTTATGTCTTTCAGATTATTTGAATGTATTTCATAAATCTCAAACATGAAATGTTGATTCCAAAAGGCGCAACAGGAATGTTATCTTACCAAATAAAAGCGCCTTCAGCGTGTACCGTAATGCGCTCGAGTCGTTTGGAAGCTAGAAGGAAAAATGTGCGGTTAATATTGAATTTGAAATTATAACAGTATCGAAAGTACCAATATTTATTAACTAATTTGATAATTTCATGAGCAAACAGATGAAGCGTTAAAAAGAAAAGGGAGCAAAAAAAAAAGGATGGAGTACAGATATGGTCGCTAGACAGTGTATATAAAAAATTGAGAACAAATATATATTATGTATAAAGCGCTTTTCAATAAGGACATAACACATTTATAATAAATTTCAATCCAAGAATTCTAGGCGCAGTAAATGATCGAAAGTCTTGAATACTTGAATCAATATTACCACAAAACGAATAGTGAACGTTTTATCGAGCACAGGAAAATCAAACAATTGATATTTTAACTCGATTTAGCCACTATATCGCGTAACGTGTATTCAAATAGTTGTAACAAAATTACGACCACTGATCGCAAAGGCTTTAGTAATTTTGAATAATGCTTAAGGGATTCTCGCTCGCGGTTTCACAATCAAAATGTTCAGCCCTTGCTGCAATTCTGGCACCATCGAATCGAATAAAGCTTTACAAAATTGTATTTCTATTGAAGAACGAAACTGTTATGTACCTATTGGAAAGATTGTTACGTATACTCGTGTATAAAATATGCGTATATAAGCGCTTGGGGGAGGGGTGGGCGTGTAGGCATTGATGAGTAAATGCTTTTATGAGGTGCTCTTTTACGATTTTGTTTAGTTTAGATATGATTGCGATGAGCATTTATTTGTATATTTTACCCTTTTGAGTCAATGATTTCTTTAAAATTTTTCATCAAAAAATAATTGCTTAACATCGTTTATTTATTGATTTCATTAATATAAAAAACTTTATTCACAGTACGATTTTTTCTTCTAAAATATGCCTAAATTTGATTTCGCTTTAGAGATATTTTTTTAATAATTAATTTTAAATTATAATTATTATTATTGTATCCATTTAGGAGCACGTTAGCGCACGTTCTTTGCGAAATTATCTTAATAAATATAATAATAAAATTGTTTTTCTAATATTAATATTTTAGATTAAATTAGTGTTGTTTATTTTATTTTATCTTATTTTCATTTTTGTCTAATTTTTTTGATTTTAATCTATTTAATTTAATTTAATTTAATTTTATTTGATTTTATTTTACTTTATCTCATTCTTTGCTTATATTTCGTTGCGTTTTGTCAGTTTTGTACATTTTTAGTTATTAATAATGCCGAACATTTTGCGACCGAAGGTTGTGTTTTCTTTTTATTTTTTTTTGTGTCCTTGCGCAAGGTCTGGGGCTTCGTTTGTCGCTCAGTGCTATTTATTAATTATAAATAAGAGAAGGAAATACTCGGAAGGACTGACCGAGTGTATGCTTTCACTAACGATGCTTTCGATTATCTGTTAGCCCTAACGCAGACACACTAACTTCGGCCAACCGACTGACCGACCGATTCCGTAAGAACAACAAAACTTATTAGACAGAATTGAATGGTGGGCTGCTCCTTATTGGCGGCGGCGGAGTTGGCTGGCTGGTTGGGATCAATACGTTGGGAGCGCCGTCGTGCTAACTATTCTTAATATTAATATATCTAAAGTATATTCTCTAAAGCTGCCGATATACTATAACGTAAACACACACACACCTACACACACATACACACACTCATATATACACACGTGCACATCCACACACCCATAAATGCACGTAAGTACTCTGACGTACTAAAGTATCCTGAAGGAGAAAGTTTATGAATTTCCAAATGTTCCGAGCTATTCGACTAACTATTAACTATTAGACTTAACATAACCTCAAAGAAAAATATTTAGATAAAATAAAATATTTAAAAAATATATAAAATAAATATAAAATATAACTCACTTTAAAAAAGCAATCATGATTTTAAACTAAAGTCTGATCACCGAAATAAACAACAGACTAATTTCGTCTATTGTTGTTTTATTAAATGTATTGATTAACTAAAACAAATATTACGGACTAGTAAATAAACAAAAAAAACCAACGATACCGTTAATTATTGACTCATACATGTATACGCTAATCAATATATAAAATATAATCATCATTAACATTGTTATTGACATCATCATGGAGTTGAATAACGAAAGGTATTTAGGATCGCATTGAGACAATGTTTAGTAAAAGAAAGGACGTAACCAAAGGATATCTATGTGGGATCGTTTGATTGTCACCGAATAGGTGGATACCGTCTTAAACGAACGCAGTTGAAGCTCGATAAATAATTATTCAGTCCGTGACATTTGCGTTCCGCGCTTTTCAAACTATTTTTTGGAGGGTAGGCGACCTCTTTATTATTTGAAGTAAATAAAGAAAATAACGCAAGGAAAAATCAAGGAAGGAAGGTAGAAGGAAGAGAAGCAAGTAAAGAAGGAATGAAGGAGGAAGGAAGAAATAAAGGAAGGTGGTGGAAAGTAGGAAAGGAAGGTGGGGGAAAAGGAATGATGAAAGAAGACTTCAATACCACCCCCCGGTACTGGATTGACAAACGAAAGAAAACTGGTAGTGGTGAGTTTCGGTTTGACGGACTTGTGGAGTGTCGAATGGATTTTAATTGCGTGTAATTGTTTGTAATTATGTTACGTAATTATATTTCAATGAAATGATAGAGTTATTATTAAAGTCGATTAAAAGGAATCGCTTATACAACAAGTTTTGCAACAAGTTGTACAACAAGTTTGCACATTGAGTAAATTTATTTAAAAGGTATTTCATAAAAAAATGCTGATTTATTGGACTTTATTTTGTACAAATTTTTATTAATTGCATTTAAATGTGAATTAAAAATAATCAACACTTTTTCTTCTAATGATGTAACTCGCACTTCCCTCCCCTACCAACCCAATAACACTAAAACTGTTCTCGATTTTTACAAAAGCTGTGTCGAGCGTAATAAAAATTAAAATATTTCATTCAATTCAACATTCTCACCATATGCATTTCATTTTAAAAACCATATTTTACTCAAACACATACTAAATTAATTGTGATTAAATAATAAAAGAATATATTTTAATGAAACAAAATTAGCGATAAGTAAAAACGAAAACAAATACAAAAGGAGAAGAAAAAAAAAGAAGAAAACACCGCAGATAAGGAAGAAAAATGTTGTATTTAATGCTGCTCCGTGCATTTTTAAAACGAATAACAAACAATTTCAACATAAAATTTTGGCAATTAGAATGTTACAGAAATGGATTGATTCATTCATTCAACGACCGACCTCTGTAAACAAATTCTTTAGCCAAATCACTTCAATGGCGACATATTCTTGTCTAAAATTATAATCCAATTATTTTCGTTCAAGTTTAAGATCATCTTCTTTCAATGTTAAGACTATATAATTTGAAAAGTTTTTTATAAATTTATTTATTTATTTTTTTTGAATGTAATAAAAGAAAAATGAAAGGAAAGCAAAAGCAAAACAAATGCAAAACGAAAGGAAGACCGAGGGATGAATAAATAACAAGAAATAATAACAAATAAATAACAATTTAGGTAAAACAGAAAAATATATTTAAAAATATTCGGTGTATTTTATTAATTTTTTTAATACAAAATTAATATTGAATTAGAAATCTGAAAAAATTGTCTTTTCATAAAAGAAGTTAAAAACAAATTTAAAAAAAATAGAAACGCTTTTATTTAAAAATTTCAATGTGAAAGTATTTAAGTGAACAAATTGTTCTTAATAATTTATTTCCTTTGTACACTTTTATCTCTCACTTTGTACATCACTTTATTGTTATTCGCATTATTACCTCGTTGATTTTTTCCTTTATTTTATGCATTTCTCTTTTAATTAGTAGATTTTATAGTTTGGTCAATTTTTTATGGTTTGGTTTATTTTTATCGGAGTATAGTTTTCATTTTGTTTATTTTACATTTTTTATAGTATTTTTTATTTTTCCTTATTGCTCTATTTCATTTATTTTATATCTAATTTTATTATTTTATATATTTAACAATTTCTTAATAGATTCAAAAACAATTTATTTTTTGTTGTTTTTATTAAATTTTACTTCATTTCAATTTAGTTGTTTGTTATTTTCATTATTACTTTATATAATTATTATTTTCTTTGTTATATTTTGTTTATTTTTTGATTATTTTTTAATATTTCATTATAATTTTTTTAAAATTTTTTTTATTTTACCCTTTAATGTTACTTAATATTATTTATTTTCAATTTTCACTTTTCGTTGTTAACTTATATTATGTTTTATATTTCTTCTTTTATATATATTTTCATTTTTGTATTGTTATTTTATATTAAACTTATTTTCTTCTATTTGTTATAACTCATTCATTTTTATTTTTTATTATATATTTATATTTGATTTTTGAACATTTTATTTTTATCATATAATATATTTTATTATTTTGTGTTAATTTAATTCTTTTCATTTCAATTCTTTCTATATATTCTTATTATATTTTTGAATTTTATTTTCTTACCTTTTATTCGTACGTTTCTTAAATTATGTTGTAAATTTTTATAAAAATTTTATAAATTTAAAATTTCACAGAGATTTTACTATTTTTGAATTTTTTCGTAATAGTTTTGAAAATTCATTTTCAGTTTGGCACGAAGTAAAAATTGCATAAATTTCAAATCAATCCAATTTGGTAATTTTCCACTTGCTTAAAATATTGTTATTGCACTGCAATTATATTTCACTTGTTTTGTTTTTTTTTTATATTTTAAATTATTTCAACATTTTATTTTTTCAAATTTTTGCATCTCAAAAAAAAAATTAAGTGTTCCCGTAAATTCAAAATTTGCACCGTTTTTAAATTGTTTCAAATGGAGTTGATTTTTTGATCAATTGATCGTTCAATTTCGTCAGCGCTTTTAGCGAGCAAATAATTTGGTTGCGTTGCAGCAAAAAGTTTGGAGAGAACTGATTTGTTTAACGAGAAAGCGGAAATACTGCAGATGCAATTTCAATCAAAAGCAACACCTTCGGCAAAGCTCATTAATTTCATCGGAATATGTTTTGTTTGTGCAATTAAAAATCAAAGAAAATGCATTCTCGTTTCTCGTTTGCTTTATTGTGTCTCGTGTTATATAATATATAATATATGTAATAATTATTTTGGGAATGGTTAATAATGAATGAATGGCTCTCGGTTCTCGCCAGACAGTGGAAAACTTTTCAAAGCTGCGACATCTTCTGACTGAGAAGAATATTTCGTCATCATCGTCTATTAAATTTGTGTTCGTCAAAGAATTGGCAAGTAAGCGAAGAAGAAGTATTAAGAGTGTTTGTAAAATCATATTTTCCTAATTATAAAAATTTCAATTGAAGGTTTTTCAAAAAAAGTAAATGTGTTTCCAAAAACGCCATACGTTTCCTTTAATTATTTTCACTTTTGCAAGATGTCACGAATTTTAGCATAAGCTTTTTTCGAAATTGTTAAACTGTAGAAATTATTAATGTTAATTAATGTTTGATTAAAGCTATTAACCAAAATAAATCGCATTTAAGTTGATCAAGAACTTGTTTGATTTTTGTGAAAATCTTTAAAAGCTTTAATTCTTTTGAATTGGCTTTCTTTTTAAATGATTTCCAAATGATAAAAAAGTTTAAATTGATATTCTTTTTATTATTATTAAAATACAAATTGTCATAATTTACAAATTTTTTCGTGTTTCTAAGAATTGTTGAAAAGACTCACCTTTTTCAGTTAGTAGTTAAAAAACAATTCATTAATAATTGTTCGTTAGATTAATTTCGTAAAAATATTTCCAATTCAAGAATTATTTCATATAATTTAAGCTTAGTTTTATTTAAGCTTAGAAGGAATTCTAAAGAGTTTAAAACCGATATAATTAGTTAGCAGTATCTGATCCTTTAATTGAGTGTTTTTTATTGTTTTCATTTTCTTTTTCAAAATTTGTTTAAAAATAAATTATTAAAAGTTGTTTGAATTTGCGAAAAGATAATTTTGTGAGAAAGTAATTCTAATCAATAGATTAAATTTAACTAGCGACCCAAATTAAATCAACCGAAATAACGACCCGATTTGAGTAATTGCTGTTTTGGCAATTGCTTAATAAATAAAACTATATGAGCTATAAATGCATTATTTGCTGATGAATTGATTGAAATCACTTAAATAGAGTTATGGCGAAATTAAAATTTTAACCGGCATTTAATACGCTAACCACCAGAAAAAACTGAATCTATAATAATTTCAGTTCTTCCAAAGGATTCAAAACAAACTTATTTTGATGAAATATAATCGAATATGGATCGCCTTTGATCGTTTATATATTTTAATTGAAATATTAGAAAATTCTTTTGTTATGAATAATTCCAAAATTAGGCATTACCTGAACTTTAATAAGGTGTTGTTGTTTTATGACGTTCTTCTTTAATAAACTTTACTTAACTGTAAACATAAACGTTGTTATTGTTTTGCTCTGTCGTTGGATTATTGACAGTTTTATTGCTTATTGGAATTTGGTAAATGTGCGATTTTTTCTGATTCCCGCCGCGACTTTAATAATATTAAATACAAATATATTGAATATAATGAATGCAGTATGTGTTCTATATCAGAACAATAAACCCGATACGTCAATTAATAACTATATCAATCTATTTTATATTTCCATCCTTTAAATGTATTATTTATTGAAAAGGGAGGAGCCAGCTGTGTCGCCTTTTCATCTGCTCAACAATCTTTTCGAGGAAGCACATCTTTTTTTTTGAAATAATAAAAAATCGTATGACGTTCGAAGCAATTCTAAATTAATTCACATAAATCATTATCTTTATTTAAAACAACGTTAATAATAAACACTTTCAGCAAATTTTTCCAATAAAATTGACAGTTTTGTAGAAAAATAATAATCGAACAATACAAAATCACGTTAATTGCAAGATGTTTTTTTTTCAATTGGCAAAAATTGTCATCATGTGACTTTTCTGAGAACAAGAAGAAACACTCACTTTTCTGAGTGAGAAGAACAAGAAGAAGAAGAAAAAGAGGTGGGAATGACAAGGAGTTAGCGAGAAAGCGGTGGTAAGGAATGTAGAGTAATTAGAAGGAACGTTTAATTGTTTTAGGAGAAAAACACAACGGAGGGGAGGGGACGGCAAGAGGATGCTATAAAAAATCATTCATATGAAACTTTTTATGGTTAAGCTGCGAAGTTTTATTAAATCAGATATAAATTTTTAAAGGCTCACCAAATGTTTTAAGATAGACAGAGAGAGATATAGAGAAACACAAACATTTGTATAATTAAAATAAACTCATTTATGTTCATATCAAGTATTTTATATTTAACAGAAACCTTTAATAAATAATAATATTTAATAAAAGAGTTGGATCTTTTTACAAAAATTTTGAAGATATTATTTAATTATATTTTCTGGTATTTTATAAATAAATTAATTTCTTTATGAATTGCTTTTAAATTATTATAGAATTATTAAAAAAGTATTAAAATAAATTTTAAATGGTTCGAAATTTAAATAATTGTTTGAATGAAGCTCAAGTTAAAACATTCAATTAGAGATTAAAGATTATTTAAATCTGTTCCTCAATTGATTGCCGCAGATTTTGTTGTGAGTAAACTTTTCTTTAAAGGTAATCCAAATTGTGTTCAAAAATTAATAAAATCGATTATATTTCTTGTAGACTCGATGATATTACAGAGAAAGTTTTCATATAAAAGTTTTATTTATTTATAATAATTGTTTTAGTTAGAGATATTCAATCTTCATTATTGTATTCTAAAAATTTTTATATACAAAATATTATCTCCTTGTTCTAGAGATGCTTTTTTAGGGTTCCTCAGAGATTTCTTCGTCTGATTTCTTAACGGTTTTCTTTCTGGACTTTTTCGATACGACGTTTTTTTAAGTTTATTACGCACTTCGTCTAATTCATCATACTCGGTTTTAGAGTTATAAACGAAAACCGAGTTTACGATTAATTTGTCTGATGACTATTGCTATTACAGTTCGTTAGGCTCGTAGAATCGATTGAATTTAGGCAATAAATCGGTGTCGTACCGTAATAAATCGGTGGCAGTAGAGATGCTTGTTGAGAAGCAGCAACAGCTGCTGCCAAATAAATTGAATGATTTCCATAAATTCCTTGACGTTGAGCAATTTTCAGGCGTGATGTTAACTGTTTCTTCCATTTAGTACGACGATTCTGAAACCATGTCTTAATCTGCACTTCGGTGAGATTGAGATTTTTCGATAGTTCCAAACGTTTGCTAACGCTCAGATATTTATCATGCTTGAATTCATTTTCGAGACAATCCAATTGTTTTGCACTATACGCTTGCCGAGGTTTACGATCGATTCCCGGTTTACGAAAACGCTTTCCTGTGAGTTTCGTTACGAAACAAAATGATAATGATATTATCAATGACTGAGAATAATTACTGACTTTATCGACCTACTAGGTAAACCAATTAAATAATTGCCATTAGTGCAATCAATTTCTAATTTTGGTGGAATTCCAATCCAGTCTGGATAAAGTATCGAAGGTCGAATTATTGGTGCTGGAGATATTTGTTCTGTACAGACGCTGTAGGAAGCAGTGGGTACTGTAGGTTCGCCATAAAATTGTCCATTGCAGTTGTAATATCGATTGCTACCATTCTTACGAAATTCAGTGATTGCTTCATCGTTGATTAAATTCAAAGAGTTCGTTGAAGAAACTAGAAGAGAAAAATTGTTATAAAAGACGTATGAGAAAAAATCTCTTTTTTTTAAATAATGCAATTTGTAGAAGCGAGATATTCAGTTACAAAGATCAACGAACTCTTGTCACAACACAACAACAACAACAACAACAACAACAACATTTAAGGATACTAAAGGTGTCAACTTATGCAAATCTCTCGATTTATTCAAATTTGCACGTTAATGTTAAGTCATTGACTGGAATGTATTTATAAGATAATTATGGTTTATTTTAAAGGAAATTAGCAATAAGAATAGTGCAGTATAAGTCATAAAATACTTCATAAAAGCTATTTACATGCAAACAAGAAAAAAAAAACAAATATTTACATCGGAATCTTCGAAATTGTTAATTTTTCAAAAAATCCATACAACATCATTTTTCCATCTGTATACTGTCAATATAGTTAAATATAGTTAAATATCAGTCTAATCTAAGAAGAGTCTTCAATCCGGGTACCTTAACAGTCTTAATGAATAAAACATTATTTAAAAGAAATTTAAAAGGAATGTAGACGGCCTAAGAGAGGATTGACAGAAAGGATTGAGTCTTCAATTTTATTAATCAAAAGCTTTTCCAATTTTATAGATCGCATGAAGAGAGAGAGACAGATATATCAAAAATTTTATTCTTATCAATATTTTCAATTCAATCAAAATTTAATCCTTTTTCAAATAGGAAAAACGTTCACATCTTACCCCTCTCACTGGTTGCTTTAAACGGGCAAACCGGAACAGGTTTCACAAGCTGATGATTTGGAATCTTTCCCTCTTTTTCTTTAAATGTACGAGATTCGTCGCTAGAACGTCGCGACTTTATACTTTTCGACGCGACTCCCAAAATGCTATCGATGCTGAAGGAATTGCTTCGTCCTTTCCAACATTTGATTCCACTTTCTGACTGTATTGCGGTTTTAATAGTAGTGTCGTAGACTTTTTTTATATCACCACCATCATCATCATCATCTTCTTCTTCTTCTCCTTCACGTCGATCACATTCACAACCACCACTGACGGCATCGTCATCATCATAATCGCCATCAAAACTAACGGACTTAATCCTTTCAAATTCCGTCGCTTTTAAACTTTTCATATTATTTGGATTCTTCATCATGATCGAATTGGATCAAAAATACGTTAACCACCATCTAAAACATCCGTTTAAACATCGTTCTCAAACGCTCACTAAATTATACTGAATGAATGAGCCGAACGATTTTAACTGTTAAAACGCATCGCAGTCACACGCAGAAATGTCATAACAGACGTTTTAAAACATCTCTTCATTAAACTCCGCCCCAAAGAATTAACACCTTTAAGGTTAAGTTGTTTCGCACCTTGTCAAACGATTTGTGAGTGTGTGTGTGTATATATGTGTTTGTACGTTTGTGTGTGAGTATGTTTCGTATGTTTTGTGCGTTTGCATTTGCGTCTGATGTTCGAGGAGAGAGTACTCGAGAGTGTATTCGTCTTCAACGTCACTGCATCCCTTAACGATTTCCGCACCAAAAACCGAGAAATCAAAGAACAGAAAGAGTGAGAGAGAGACTGTGATTTGAAAAAGCCTTAATCAACACTAAGAAATGTTTGTATGGTCGTGAGGTAGAGAAAAATGTGGGAGTGTGGGTTGTTGATGGAGTCTGTCATGGCCAAAAATGAGATGAAGATAATTAGACAATCTCAAACGACCAATTGGAAACGGACGGTTTGATAATTGAGAGCAAGAACTCTCGACGGACAGACAGCGGATGGCTTTAAAAACAAATTTTGTTGTCGAGTCCGGTTTTTTTTCAAATGGGAATTTTTTATTATTTACTTGCATTTTAGAGAAGTGTTAATAAATCCATTTTGACAAGTTGTACTCCAATTAGGCCCAAATCACATCAATAAGTGCTGAATAATAAATTTCGTGTTAAGTGGCGTCGATGATGTTTTTCTTAGTACTTTTAATGTTCGATAATGATGATGATCATGATGATTAAGAATGATATATTAATCAAATAGAACGTCAATATGTGTGACATTTAGGAGGAATAACGTTATTAGAAGGTTAAGAAGTTTGTCTTATAGACAAATATAAAAACTTTCTATAATCTATAGCTCCTTAAATTTATTTTATCTTTTAAAAAAAATGTCAAATTATTCAAATTAAGTGGATCACTAAAAGTTATTTTTTTTAGAATTTATTAGTCTAGACAAGTTAACTTTATTTTATAGAATGCCTAAAATAATATATTATATCGGAGTATTATCCATCGGATCAGAATATTTAGTTGTATAATAAATCCCGAAAAAAATTGTAAAAATGCAGAAACATTAATATTCGACTTGTAGATGTTTCGAAAGTCTGTGAGCTTTCCCTCTAAACGGACCTCCAATAAACACAGGATTTCGACCCAATTCGATGATGCTTTTAGGCGTATAGTCAAAAAAATACTTAATTATTTTAAAGGTAATTAAAAGAAAAATAATAAAGAAAGAAATTCTACAGCTTCAACGAGATTATTCCTTAAAAGTGTTTTAGAATTTATTCTCTAGAAGAAAATTTTTCGAAATGAAAAACACCCATAATTATGAGCATCTTAATTAATTCCTTTAATCATCACTTTTAGGATGACACGTCATTATCATCCCTCAATTAAAAGCACAATAAAAACCAGCTATTTTAAGGTAACCACCCGCCCCCACCCACCGTCTTATAAACACGTAACCGCTTCTTACATTCTATTTCTATTTTTTTTTACAATATTGCGTGAGATTACAGCTGGTGTCGGTTGATGCATCATTTGGCCGATTAGTGGAGGGTTGATTGGGTTGGCTTGACCACTATTAATATTTGAAATTCAAATAACAAATGATGCTGTAATAAATAGCTCTTTTAAATATAACACTTAGAGCTCTTCGCACGCAACTCAGAGCGATTTCCAACCGACAATAATTGCGTGTCATATCGTGTAATTCCGAGTAGAGTAGAGAGAAAGAGAAAGAGATATAGACGAGGGGGTGAGAAAGAGAAGAGTAAGAGCTCTTACATGATTTGATTAATGCTTTAATAAATGAATAAGCGATCAATTATGATTGTTATAAATAAAATCTAATTTTATTTAATTCAATCGGAAACAAAAATTGATTTGTGTTTTCATAATTGACAATAATTACTAAAAAAACAAAATAATTTCAAATAAATTTAATTAAATTTCAATTATTTTCTTATTAATAAATATCAATCAATTGTTTTTCTTATTAATAAATACAAATCAGTTTATTCTTTTAATATAATTCGAAAACATTTCGTATAAAAATATATTTCAGACCTTTTTAATTTTCCTCTCTCTCTCTCTCCCTCTCTCTCTCTAAAAAAATCAATTATTGAAAACACTTAATTATTAAACTTAATTGCTGCCAAAACGAAAACTTTATGATACACTTTAATGAACTTGAAAGTAGAAACTAAATTAAGTGCCGGTGTCTCACCTGGAAGAGCTAGAGAATTCCTATCAGAGCATGTCGTCAATTATTTGTCACCATCATCACTTTAAGTTAAAATTTTGTTTCTTTTCTAAACCCACTTTCGGTGGATTTTAGAAACTATAGTAAACTCTTTTAGTTTGCCAGAGACATCAATTCGCAACAGACATTAATTCGCATTAGACAACATGCGCTTAAATGAAATAATAATAATTTTAATTATTTACCTCTTAAATCTAAATATCTTGATTGCTTTTTATATCGATATTAATGATATATTTAATCAAAAATTAATGCCTACTCGTTTATTAACACACGACTCTTTTTTTGGTAATTTGAATAATGAAAATTTTGTCACGGATAATAATATTGAACATGAAGTGGTGCCACATCAAATGGAAACCGCGGTCAATGATGTCAGTGCTGATTTTAATTCGGCCTTAAAAGTTATGATGTTTCACAGGTAAACGTATTCAGATGGTACGAATCATTCATGCTTAACTGTTCTGCAAAACATATTTTAAAATGAATTTAAATGAAAATTAGTAACCCAACAGACACACTTTAGGCACACATTACCCAACACTATTACTCTTCGAATAGGTCCCACTATTGGGAATAGGTTCCAATAGGTGAATATGGAAAATTACAACTTCTAATTCATGAACGTTTATTCTTCATTATCTCTTACAGGCGAATGATGACCGAATATTTAGCAACCGATTATTTAGCTAAAATGTTTTTTAAATCAGAAAACAGCTCAGCTTCGATAACGAAGCGTTTGGGAAAAATTGGACAAATCAATGAAGGTCGTACGCCAGAAGATTCTCTAAATGAAAACTCTACTGCAATACATCGTCATCGTGAAGCTAGACATATTGGTAATAATCGACTACTAATGGATGAAGGTTCCCTCAACTATAGAGACTGGTTGGAAAGGTATTATTCATTTATGCAAATTAATTTCTTACGGGGCGGTAGGAGAGATTAATAATTTGGGTTGCAGGTCAACTCTCGAAGATGTACAACGTCATTTCGAGCAGAATATGATGGCCAATAAAAGTGAGATTAACAGTAAGAAACGTCACAATTTAGAAAATAGTCAACGTCGCAACTCTATGGATATCGTCGTATCTGAACCAGATAATATGGATGATGAAAGTGAGGACTTTGAAGACGGTGACATTACAGGATATGCTCTTAGCAATGTTGACGGCGTTGTTGAAACTGTTCGTAGTATTTGTAGGGTACATAAAACATATGCATAACCTATATTTTCTTTAGTCACAATCACGTTTTAATCACGTCCCAAACCATCCTTATGAAATCCTGAACAATGGCCAAGAAAATATTCCAGTGATTGGAATGGTTAACAAAAATGGTAATTCAAATTGCGTAAACTTCTTTTTGATAAAGAGTACATTATCATCCTAAATCGTTTTATTATTACTAGGATATGAAACAAAGTATGACAACTACGCAATCCACTCTTCCCATCCACATCATTCCTATTCACCATCGTACCCTCATCATTCACATTCTCGTCCTCATTCGACTTCCCATCCTTCCCATCATTCTCACAAACACCATCACTCTTCGCATCATCCTCTATCGCATCAACCCACTCCACCGTCACCAATATTCCAATCGGCCGCTCTTGAGCCGACAAATAAAAAGGAGATAAGCCTAAAAGATATAACAGATATAGCCTTAACCACATTAGCGTTTCTCTCCTTTGGAATGTTCATTCTTCAGGTTTTAATGTGCATTACAATGGTAAGCGCTAAATAATCAATACCTATTACTAGAAATTAAAGCAGTTATAATATAATTCAATTAGGGCAAAGATGATAGTTCAAATGTGATGATGATGCCAATGGATGGTGATGATAATAACGGCGAAGTTCCAAATGATGGCGTAGAGGAAATACGGAGAAGAAAACGATCGACATATAATGATAAGCGACTAATACTGGTAAGATAATTGCATGTGGTTTTATTTTACATTATAATACTGTTTTCAACAGAACTCGTTCATAATTTTAAATGGACATAGAAGAACATGTTAACATGAACGTTACCATGACCATGCGTCACATGTATATAAAAAGATATATATAGTTTTTGTAATTTCAGATGAATGATTTAGCTCGACGTGTGCTTCATTCTGTGAATGCAGTTTTATTAGTACCTAGAGATAATGGTTCGTGTCATTACTTTTCTCTGTGTCAGAATAATAAATTCGCTCGAACACAACTGAATGGTCAAAGAGTTTGGTTTCCGGTTTGGAGGTAAAGGGAAATATTATCAATATTCAATATTTGTTTTACATTATTTTACTTTAGCTGTGTTTTTTTAATGAAATGTATAGGTCATGCCTATACAAATGACACTTACCCAGATTTTGTACGGGTTTCTATTCAGGTTAAGGGGAAATTGTACAATTTCCCTCTTTTCTGATTGCTATCATTTTCACATTTGAAAAATGTAATCAAACCTAGAGCGTCAAAGCTAGCGCCATAATCAAAATGCTCCTGAACGTTAAAATACGACTTTATTTTAAAATAATGTTAAGTATATTTTGCAAATCAGAATTTTAAAATAACTTAACGCAAATTTGTTGCACAGAAACAACAACAAAAATTTTTGTTTTTGTGCGGCTTCTGCTTTTGAGTTGTCAAATCATTAACAAATTTTCCACGGTTTTTTAATGATCCAATACCCCAGTTCATTAAAAAAACATCTTGTAATTATGAATTTAATTTATCCGGTATTTTTTTCAGTTTGGGTCTTAGTTGGTTGAGTTCTCGTCTACATAATAGTGAAGCAGAAGGGAGTGACTACACTTCCATATTAAAAAGTCTAAAGGCAAGTGTTGTAGGACTAACGAATGGTAATTGTGAAAGCCAATATCGAAACGAATGCAAATTATAGAATCATTGAGAGAAGTGATTCATGGGATTTTAATGCGTATATAGGCATATAAAAATTATCTATAAAATGAATAATTAATAAAGTATTGCAAATCAATAATTTTAAAGGAGATATTTTAATGCTAAATCATTTATTAATCACATTTATTTATTAGAAATTTTAAACAAATTTTGCTACTTTCTATCCCTGGATATCACATGACCATATAATCAATCGCTATTCCATCTGTCACCTTCCTATTCCGCACAAATATAGTCATTTCTTTCTTTCATTAGTCATTGAAGCCATATATAGCGGACAAGACTTTAAGCACTAACGTTGAAATAGCACCAACTGTAAAACCAAACGTTTTCATTGTAAGTATTTTCAATCTATTTGCCGACGTCGTCGTAATCAAGTGGTGAATAAAGGAACTAGTGGAGTAGTGTGTTTTGAAATTGCAGTTTCAGCCGATATTTATGGGGCCTAAGCTGCCATTTCTTTGCTCTAATATCAAATTGTTATTCGCTGTTCCAGCGACGAAAAGTCGAAGGAACAGAGTAATATAGTAAATACAGGGAGTTTTCAGTTCTCAAAAGTCAAACACCCCGGTTCGGTGTCAGCCTTACTACGATTTCTGCATATATAGCCATATCGTTCTTCCATTAGCATATGTCCTGCAAAACTAATCCCATTTCAGGTAAGGGACAAATATAATTTACAATTTATCTATTTATTCCTTTCTAACCTTAATTCTGACGGATGCCTCGTATTAGTTAAAATGAAATAATAGTAGTGTGTAGACCTGAGGTGTTTCGCCGTTCATTCGTGGTCGGCAAAATAAGTAGTATCGTGAGAAGAAAAGTTCGGTTTATTCTTCTACTACAGTGTAAAATGTGTAACTTCATTTAACACAAAAGGAGAGATATTTTTCTTATATAAATATAAATCCTATTCAAGATCTGTCGGTGTAAGAAGAAGAAATATCTAACGAGGTGCGCTCATAAATTCTTAGACAAAAAGCGGTGCATTTATTTTATAGGATAAAGCTGGAAATTTTTAAGCACATTGAAACCACGCTAACGTAACACCTTACCGAAATTAACCACAGGCTTCTGAAATTTTGGAAGCATCCTGAAACTTGGGTGGCTCCCGTGGTGGACGCAGTGGTCCTGTTTATACCGCTTGTGTCCATCTCATCTTAATGGAATTGATTTTGGGTGTTTACCTTCAAAAAATCTAACCTTTCATAGAAGAATACGACTTCACAGACACAACCTCAAAAGATTCCAACCTTTTCAACAGAAAACCTATTGTGTTTTGCCGCACATACAAAATAAGAAGAAAATAAATTACACCAGTTTAAGGTTAGTCGAAATGTTTTGCTTGAAAACCCAGTTTACATATATGACTAAATGATAGGGTGTGACCAAGCATTTAAGAGCCTAACTAGGCATCTAAGAATAAGTGCACATTCTCACTTGGTGTGTTTTGTTAAGAAAATTTTCAGTCGAATATAATCGGGAATATGTTTATTAAGATATGTTTTCTGTTGCATACATAGAGTAATCGCTATCATTTCATGTATTCATTTCATGCATATCTCTTCTTACTTCCCAACTTATTTTATATTTCATCATCGTATTTTTTAGATCCTTTTTAAGACAACAATTAGCTTGGAATTGTTCGACATCATCGACAACCTCAGAAATTTCTTGTCCAGAAGAAACTTCGAAGTTAATTCCGAATATCATAACAATTGAAAAGAAAATGACCCTTCCGAGTGCCGCACGTGTCTACACGGACGTGAATGCACACAAACCGGATGAATACTGGGACTATGAGAACTATGTTGTGGACTGGGCAAATCAGGATGATTATCAATTAGTGCGTAAATTGGGACGTGGGAAATATTCGGAAGTATTCGAGGCAATAAATATAACGACCACGGAAAAATGTGTGGTGAAAATTCTAAAGCCAGTAAAAAAGAAGAAAATTAAGCGAGAAATAAAAATTCTCGAAAATCTTCGCGGTGGCACCAACATTATTACGTTGCTTGCTGTTGTAAAGGATCCCGTATCGCGTACACCAGCTTTGATTTTTGAACACGTAAACAATACCGACTTCAAACAGTTGTATCAGACACTAACTGACTATGAAATACGCTACTATTTATTTGAGTTATTGAAAGCACTTGATTATTGTCATAGCATGGGCATAATGCATCGTGACGTAAAACCGCATAATGTTATGATCGATCATGAGAACCGTAAACTGCGTCTTATCGATTGGGGGTTGGCTGAATTCTATCACCCTGGACAGGAATATAATGTACGAGTAGCTTCTCGGTATTTTAAGGGACCCGAACTTCTAGTAGATTACCAGATGTACGACTATTCACTTGACATGTGGTCCCTTGGCTGCATGCTAGCGTCAATGATATTCCGAAAGGAGCCTTTCTTCCATGGACACGATAACTACGATCAGTTAGTGCGCATTGCCAAGGTGCTGGGCACCGAGGAACTTTACGCTTATCTAGATAAATATAATATCGAGTTGGATCCTCGATTCCACGACATTTTGCAGAGACATTCACGTAAACGATGGGAACGTTTCGTTCACTCCGATAATCAGCATTTGGTGTCACCAGAGGCACTTGATTTTCTCGACAAGCTGTTGCGCTATGATCATGTTGAACGACTAACAGCACGCGAAGCTATGGCACATCCATATTTTTTGCCAATCGTTAACGGACAAATGAAATCGAGTAATCAGCAATAGGATTAGTTGCGTAATAACGATGGCGATGGCAGTGATGGAGAGAAGGGCGCTGACATCTTAGCATCATTATTGAGAGCAACAAACGAAAGCGTAAGCGCAACTGGTGAAGGATAAATGAATTCGATGATTTGTAAAATGAAGATGAAACAGCGTGAAACAACCAACTTCAGCATTAACTTCAGCAAGTGTAAAGAAGAAGAAGAAGAAGAGTAAAATTAAACAATAAAATGGATAAGTAAATAATAAAATAAAAATAAATATTTCTGCGGTTTTCACATTCAAACTCACGTTCATTTATTAAGAATTCTCAAAATTGCATTCTGTTATTTTCTTCGGCTTTCACGATACAATAAAGATATTACGATAAAAAACAAAAAATTAATGATACGAATATATAAAAGGAATCCATAATTATACATAATTAATAATAAACAACATAAATGTATACATTTAGCTATATATTTACAAGAAATTGTTTCCCTTTCTTTGATAACTTTTTAATATTAAATGAAATTATACATAATCTCGTCGCCTATTTCATTATATTAAATCATTTAAATTATTATGAATCTATTTCAATGTTCCGCGTGTCGTTAATGTGTTTAAGTATTATTTTCATTTAGTTTGCAAGCATATTTTCTCCCTTTCCCCACCCTCTACTCAGAACTTAACACCGAAAGTGATGACGTGGCAATAACGAAATTAAATTCAATTTGCCAAAAATTGTTTAGAGTTAATGCTTTAAAAGGACTTCGTTAATTATTCTGATCCAACATTTCGCTAGATGCATTACAAAGAGAAACAACACATAACAACAACAATAAGTCATCTAAATGCTCGTGCTCAATTTGTTGTAATTCCAAATGAAGAGAATACTTTAGAGGCGATCTACCTAGACCCAATTTCATTTTTAGCAACACTATATTTAAATTCAACAATAAGTCGTTATAAAAAAAACATAAGCAACCATAACATAAAATGTTCAAATCAAATAATTAATTATAATGACATGAAACTTGTTAAACTATATAGAAATTATATATTATATACATCAGATCCTTTCGTTTTTTCTAACCATCAAAATATTCTGTAATCAAGACACACACACACACATACACATACAAAAAAAACACATACCACACAGGCACACAAAAAGTGAAATGAGTAACAAAATAAATTTAGGATTAGATATTAAAAAAAAGAAAAAGCAGGAAAACGTAATATTTTCTAATGATTTTGTTAAAAGTTTTTGTAGTGAAATAATATCATTATTAATAAAGTTAATCGTAAATATATTTAAAAAAATTTTAATAATTTGATTCGATTTCCAACAATAATTTGTTTATTTTAATTTAGAGAGAAACATTGGTTGAAATTAGGGGATTAGTCATCTCAGAAAGTTGTAGAGCCTAATCCTTTAGTAGAGCAGATTATGAACGTCATTAATCGCATGACAAAATACAATAAAAGACATTCTCCAACGGCCTTGGCAAGCGTAAAAACATGATGTGTAATTAGGGACAATTTTCATATTCATAATATAGAAATCATTTTGGTTTTCTGGCGCCTTTAGTAAATGTTCTACGACCTGGACTTGACCGTTTCAATGCGGCGCATATTTCTAATATAGGAATATATACCTAAGGAGAAGGATTTAGTATACCGAAATTAACATATCGTCGAAATCAGTTTGTTTATAAACGAAATTTGACGCGGGATGACAGAAGCTCATTCACAAGTTAATCCAAGGAAATAGTAATCAATGAATATAAGAATTATACTTTGACTCTCATACCTTATACCAAAAAATGTGCAAAAGATTGATCTACGTTTCGTGAGAACTCCCAAACGTAAGAAACTAATTCAGAGAAAATTATATACAAGTGCTTTAAATCGCACAGAAAGAAATTAGTTCGCATCATTTGGTTTTAGATTTAGAATTGCAAACGATATAACGGTATGTTGCCGATGTTATTGTTGTTTTACTTCCACTCGCAAAGCAAATCGCCCCGCTTGAAGTATTTAAATCCTATGTTAAAATAGTCTTATTTTTAGGATTTCTACGACAAAAAAATTAATAATCTTTAATTTATAATTGAGTATAATGACCAAAGAGTAAGTGTTATGATATAGTTATGATTGTTAAATAAATTAATAACATGTAATTAAATGTATAAACGGCAGAAGGAAATTATAGATAGAATAAAGAAAGAAAATAGATACCAATGATAGTACATCGCCCAAACCGGTTTGTCTTCAAACCAAATTTGACGACGGATGACGAAGAATTATTTCAAAATGGCAACTTTATGTTATTGCAAATTTTACAGTAATAAAAAAAGATTATTAAATCCCGAATATTCTTTTAGTTTTCCGGCAGGGTTTGTCTCATTCAAGCGCCGAGAGATGTTTGATTTATCGAGAATTCTCTTCAAGTGCAACTTACGCTGTTTTCGAGTTGGGTACTTAGAAAATTATTCTCGTTTATTAATAGAACATAATTTTATCAACTGATATGTCTGTCGGATGCTTGGAAGAGGCGGAAATGCGCTTGCCATAAGTTTTCCTTCCGCTTTTGTTTGATACGATACGATGAAGAATTAAGTGTAACGGTACACAGGAAAAAAAAATAAAAGAAGAAATAGAGAAGGGAAAATTTAAGAACGAATTGCTCTTAAAAGAAAATCCGGATTTAAAGAAAAACAATAGAAGATGAAAAAATTTATTTAAAGCAGTCTTAATATTTCAATGTAAATACTTTTTATAAATTGTTGTCTTTCCTCCGAAGAAGAAATGCAATGAAATTTAATTACTCTATTGATATCAAGACTATTATTATTTGAAGCGGATTTTTTTGTAGGAAACATAATGCTCTTTGATAAAAACCACTGGGGAAAGCGGTTGAAAACGGCAAGTAATCATATGATTTAACTATCCCACACAGTCAACGCGCCCCGCCCCGCCCCTTCACCGACACTTTTGTTAAACGTAAAATTTATTAGAATGAAATTTTCTCTCTCATTTCTCAAATTGACTCTTGCGTATAAATTCATTGTTAATTCGAATTCGAAAGTCCTTTTCGGTGAGAGTAAAAAAGTTCGTATTTTTGAAGAGCACAGCATCCTTAAATTTCATGTAGTACATTTTTATAAACGGTTCAGTTGCAAGAAAATCGTGCTTGGAACAGTCGTCACCGTGATAAAACTTGGTATAATTTTTTTTCCTCAAAATGGATATGAAAATGTGAAAACAGTATAAGTCATAATTATACAAATAATGTAAGTAAAATCGGGAAAAAGTGAACGAAATAAATATCAATTTTTTTCATAATTCACAAAAAGCTTAAAAGTCGAGAAAAATGATTAGTACGTTATTTAAGGAAGTGAAATTAGACTACATATAATGGGCGTAGCGCCATAGTGTCCTGATGTAATAGGTCGTTCAGTGCAATGGATATGAAACGAAATTTAGTGAGAATTTTGAAAAAAAATCAAGCGATTTTCTTTTTGGAAAGTTGATAACGTTGTATTATAAATAAAAAAAGATTATGGTATAAGAAAAATGTTTTATTGGAATTGATACATAATCTGTTATATGTATTTTGTACGTACGAATTAATGTTAAAATACATATGTGTATGATACGTACGGGCGCGTGTGCACATGAGTTTGTGTGTGTGTGTGTGTGAGTAAGTGCGTGAGTACATTCCTCAACGAATGTTTTTATATTCCTTCGCAGTCGAGCGAGTATTATATAAAAAAATGTAACAGCAAAAGTTTAAGATTGTTTCTCTTTAAAATACTTTTTAATCTTAATGAAAACTATGAAATATACAAATTGAACGATATATAAGAAATCAGCCCCGATTTCCTAATGTTAATTCGTATAATGGATGTGCGTGTTATCCCCCGAGGGCAGGGTCGGAATAGACGCAATAATTAAGAGAGGATTTGCTTCGAGAGTGTGTTAGCCTTGAGGTTTTATTTCTTTTAATTAATAATGAAATCGACATACATGCGTCAAAATCTTAAGGATATCATTTTCTTGTAACGTCATTCTAGCGTTAAAACGTAAAAACCGAAGTTGCAAAACCCGAAAATACTAACATTGAGTTCGCGTTCATTAGTATTGTAGCGTTTTGAATTATCCGCAAAAGTTTTGGAAAACTGCACCTCTCAATCATTCTTGTAATGCTACCACAATTAAATTAATAATACATAAAAGGACATAACAAAATAAGAGAAAAAACAGAGTGTATAATAATAAAAGATCTATGTGCTATAACAACAATAAGCGCAAACACAATAAAATTTTATAAGAATTAAATAAAAACTTTATGAATAAAATAATTATTGGGCAAAGTTTGGAAAAATCTTGTATTGTATTTATACAAAATCTTGTATTTTCCTCTCAAATATTGTCGTGAAATATTTAATAAGTGAAAGTTAAATTAATTTTATTTTCGGTTAAAAAGAATTGTTTAAATATAGACAAAAATGCCTAATTAAATTTGAATTTTAAAAATTCTAGTAATTCTTGGTCACTTTTTTCGCAACTTTTTAACTACATTTTCGTAACATTTGAGCATTTTATATATTTTATTTATAAACAGCACGTGATAAACAGAAAACTATTTCTTCGTAAATTAATTTATGCAATAGTTATCTTATTATCTTTTAAGAAGCTGGTCCTAGTCGGTGTTTATTTACCTTACACCAATACGATACGTACGATATTTGTTACTGAAACCGCAACTAAATAGTGATTGGGCGAGCCACGCCCATTTTTCAGATTAAACATTTCCCCCGGAAGTAACTTTTCTCGACGAAAAACTCGTATTGGCTTAATGAAGTGGGTGTGGCACAGGTTAGATTTCGTATACCAAATAGTTCAAGGAGGCAGAATATATTCATTAAAATTATAATAGCGTTGATCCGGCCACACACATTTTGTGCCGGATATATTTAACATTTGTTTAGGGCAGTAAATTCAAATGGAAACCTTTAGCTCTAAATTTACTAAATTCATGATTCACGCTAAGGAATCGAGCTATATTTCAAGGCCTAAAAAGACTGAGAATATTCGTGGCAAATTTATAGTCGTCTCATGAATTTCCATGTGCTGTAATCCAGACAAGTGGATGGATAGAGGGCGTCTAAGTCAAATCTAGGACCCATATGTACATTTTTTATGTCTTTCCCTTTCTTTCAAGTGTAGAAATATATAGGAACCATATTAATTAAACCAAAATAAAATGAATTTTATTTTTCCACAAGATCTCATCATGAGAAATTTTTTTAAAAGACTTTATTAGAGTTTACATTCTTTAAGAACATCTAAACGTTTTCATCCGTTTAGAAATGGATGCTTAAGAAGAGGCAAGAAGACGAGAATGGATTCTTAAAGAAAGTGATTGAATAAAAGACGCCACAAGATATTTTTTTGGGCCCCGCAAAGTGTTTCAAATTTACTGACTCACTCACACACTCACTCGTATGCGCTGCAAATCACTGCCGTCACACCTTCTATCATTCTTTTATTAGAGAAGTGTCATCATCATTCGAAAGTTCTTCACTCGCAACACAATGAAACTGTCACCAACAATGGGCGAAACAATCAGAGCCTGGCTTTTGTCTGCCCTAATGGTGCACGGTGCTGTGGCTGGGAATCCCGATGCGAAAAGGCTTTACGATGATCTTCTAAGCAATTATAATAAACTAGTCCGACCGGTCGTCAATACAACGGATGTATTGAAAGTTTGCATTAAATTAAAACTATCGCAATTAATTGATGTGGTAATAATGATATAGTATATATATTATATAATTATCTAGATGCAAAATAAATTCTAATTTTTAATACACTTTTCAGAATCTTAAAAATCAAATTATGACGACTAATCTTTGGGTCGAGCAAGTAATTTTTATTGAAAAACAAGATTCAGATTAAACCGATTAATTAATCGGTGTATATTTCCAGTCCTGGTATGATTATAAACTTCGCTGGGAACCAAAGGAATACGGTGGTGTACATATGCTTCACGTACCATCCGATCATATATGGCGTCCTGATATTGTACTTTATAACAAGTAAGACTTGATGAAACTTTTCTTGATTTTATTGTATCAGAAATGATATTTTTCTGGGGTGGAATATTCCGGAAACAACGGTTTCATACACACACAGGCATATCCGATATAAAACACCCTGTTATAACAAAAAGGTTTTGTAAATTAGAGTGTGTGTTCGACTTTTCTTTAGAAAAAGAAATCAGTTTGCGATAAATTTAAGACTAACTAAAATATACTCAACAAACATTCAAACGTCAATCTCTTTACGCTGAAGTTTCAATTTTTAAAGTTTCAATTCTAACCCAAAAATGTTTCCTGAGTTTTTCCTCTAAAACGAGCACTTTAACGAACACGAAAGTGAAAATAATGTGCTTTTCTAAAAGAACGAGATTAGATGTAACCACTCCACTGAAAGTCATAAAGAAAAAATTTAAACTTTTTAACGGTATTTATATGTATAAAATAATGACTTAAAACTGATAAAATGTTTGTATAAAATAGTTTAAACAAATAGTACAAATATGTCTTAAGCCGGGTTAAATTGTATCGACCCCAAAGGAATTATTTTAATACGAAATATTTATAAATTAATTAGGAATTACGGTATTTTCGGTAACCACTTTCTTAAATTATAAGCCATTGTTGAATTTTGTGATTAAGAATGAATTCAATTTAAATGAATTACGCAAATGAATTAGTGCCGATGGTAACTTCGAGGTGACGCTTGCCACTAAAGCAACCATCTACTCTGAAGGATTAGTTGAATGGAAGCCACCGGCTATATACAAATCATCCTGTGAGATAGATGTAGAATATTTTCCTTTTGACGAACAGACATGTGTACTCAAATTTGGCAGTTGGACTTATGATGGGTTCAAGGTACGTACGTTTCGTTAACAAGTACGTTTTGCCTAAAGCAAACAGAATATATAAAGAAACAAAACATCAATCAATCAGATAAAATTAATATGTCAGTAATAATGATATTAAAAATAATAATAATAACAATAAAAATAATAATAATTATAATAATAATAATAAACAATAACAAGTAATAAATATAATAATAATAATAATTAATAACAAAAATAATAAATAATTATAGTTATAACAATAAATGACAATAATAATCATAACAATGATGAATAATAATAATTATATATTATTATTATTACAAAAATAATAAAAATAATAAAAGTAATATTATTAATAATAATAATAAATAATAGTAATAATAATAATAATAACAAATAATTATTAATTATAATGATCAATAATAATAATAACAATAATAATAATAGTGTAAACAAAATAACACTAGTAATAACAATAATAATTAGGAGATAATAGTTATTAATGTATATAAAGCATTAGTAATTAATAATAATGATTATAATAATAATAATGCTTACAATCATAAAAGCAATAATAATAATATTAATTGTTAATAAATAGTAATAATACTAAAGGCAATAATAACAAAACTAAAAATAAAAACAATGAAAATAATAATAACGTTTTTTCACAAGTATTCGTATTCCTTCTTCGAAACCCACCAATTTCGAAATTTCCTAAAGTACATGCTATAGAAATTTTTTATTGGAAACACATTGAAACCTTTGGAATAATAATTATGAAAATTATGATATATCCACACACATATGAAATAATTTTAACAAAATTTCCTCATTATCCCAGGCAAAGCTTTTGAATGCATTCATGATAATAAAAATACCAAAATACAACAACAGCATGCTTTAAATATACTATAGTATATAAAAACTTATTAATTTTTATCGCATTTGCAAAAGCAGTCGAAATCGCTATCGGCTTCGATTTATTGATATCGAAAGCTTTCATCGTGCGTAAACAAGAATTCTTCAAATAAAAAGCAAACGAAAAATCTGCAATCGATTTAGAATTTTAAGGACACTTCTTCTTCTTCTACAAATTACAACAATTAAATAATTCCATTCGTTCGTTCGTTCGATTCTTGGTTTGATTTTTGGTTATTAATTTGTTTTCTTTTGAGAATTTCTTATAGTTTGTTTTTCCTCTTCAACTTCTTCTAGGCTTCCTTTTTTATTGTTAGTAAATAATCTTTTTTAAAAATAATTTAAGACAAATAATTTATCATTCTTATTAATAAATGAATTGTTATTAAAAATCTTTTTCTATTTAATATTTTGTATATAAACACATATAAATATATCTATTCGTATATCGTAACATTTTTTAAATTCATTTGCATATTTTTAAATAATAATTTTCATTGCCGTAGACTCCTTCCGTTTCCTTCGTAAACCTTGATTTGAAAAGGAATGTATTTTTTTTAATTTTTAATTAAAAAATGTACAGAAAATGTCCAAAAAATTTGGTAAACATATAAACAAATAAATGAGAAATATTCTATGTTTTGTTCACTTTTGATTTGATTTTAATATTTTGGTTTTTAAAAATATTTCGAATGATAAAAAAGAACATTTTCTGCTTTCACCACGGAGTCTTTCTTGGAAACAAACGCCTTCAGAGGTGGACAATGAGGAAGAAGAGGAGTAGAGGAGAAGGAGGAGTAGGACAACACCAGTCGTATTACGTCTATGAAAAATTTCAAAAATTTAGTTTAGGTTTGCTTTAGAAATGAATCTTAAGTATGATGATCACAATTCCCATATTTATTATTATTATTTTTTTAATGAAATATTTTTAAATGCAATATCGCATACGCGTAAGATCGTTCAACAAAGAAACAAACAATCAAAACCTTGTAAGTGTTCTTTATATCTCTTCGAGTTTGATTTTAATGACAAGCAAATAAGAACAGCAATCATTTAGCATCATCATCATCACCACCATCATCATCATCGTCATTATTAATTTAACCAGGCACATTGTTCAAATATTTTCAGTGCTGATGGTCATTATGAGGTCACACTTATGACAAAAGCGACAGTCCATAGTAATGGATTGGTCATTTGGCAACCACCTGCCGTCTATAAGTCATCCTGTTCAATCGATGTTGAATATTTTCCGTATGACGTACAGACGTGTGTCTTAAAATTAGGAAGTTGGACATATGATGGTTTTAAGGTGCTCACAACTTAACAGTTAATTAAAATTAATTTTACAAATATTATCATAACTAAAAACAAACAGATACAAAAATTTTAAAAAGTCTAAAAAATGCAATTTCGTTGGGAAATATATACATACATATATATATAAACCCAATATATATGTATCTATAAAATATTATATATTTATATGTATTGTACTTGTTTTGAAAGAAAGCGGAATGTTCGTTTAAACTAGCGTTTTTATCAAGTTTTTCTAGGTAAATTTTGTGGATTAAGAACAAAACTAATACCGTCGAAATGTCATTTGTTCTGCCTCTCTATGGCCTACCAGAACCAGGAATATCGTGCTTAATGCTCCAATAGTATTTGTGCATAAATCCACAAGATTTTAATAGAATGAAAATGATATTTTCTATATCATAAATCATAATTGAATATTCAATGATATAATAATTCGCGATAGTAAAATTGAATGCAAATTTAATTTTCCTTGCCAAATCCAGTTTAGTTTGCATGATTAGTACTATGCATGTTTAAGTTATTCATTAGATCAGTTTAGCATGAACATAGATTTTCTAATATTATTCAATTTGCTGGAAAATAATATCCTATACTAGAGAAAACTGTCAAAGTCCGATATGGCTTCTTCTTCATACGTTTCCAATAGATTTCCTTGAGAAACTATTTAAATTTATTCTGAAATACGGATGACCTAAAGTCTTATAACATTCCTCTAGTGATTAGAAACCATCCATAAATTCTTCGATTCAAATCCATTCTGACCACTTTAAGCCTCCCACTTAAATTAATTACTAGTTTCAACAATTTTCTTAATTTTCCTTTTCATTCTCTTCGGTGGTCTTCAATATTGATAGACAATTATGCACCTATCAAGCACCCTTTTTGGAATTATTACCTTACATTAAATTTAGGATATTCAAAAAATTGTAATTTATTAATTTGTTTTCAAGAGTTAAATTACTTAAATTAATTACTTAAAAATTAAATAATTTATTTCTTTGTTGAATTTTTGAAATAAATTTTTCTATCCTGAAGCACGCGTTATTTATGCAAAAGTTTGTTATAAAATATAAATTATGCTAGTAGTGAGAATGGCTTGGGCAGAATTTTATGCCGCTTTATGATCGCTTGATTGTGAGCAATTTAAGGATTTATTTTTATACAGTTTTCAAAAGTTTATTGCTATGATTTACTACTATTGCGCAAATGTAGTTTAAAACCTAAATGAAAACCGTACTAAAATATTAGTTTTATCAACAAATATCTATTAGAGGTCAAAATCGTATTAAATACATTAGAAACATTCTAATTTATTTCAAGCTATTATTGAGTCCTTAAACTTTATGAGAAACGATTGGTCCCTTTCAAACGATATTCAAAATGGGAGAATCGTTTATGTCTAAAATTAATTGAACAATTGCAATCCAGTCACGTTTATGATAAAACAAACTAAAACAGCAAGAACAAAGGCTATTTTATTACTAACTATATTCCATAACGTTATTCCATAGTTCCGAACGTCTTGTCACGACTCGCTCTTTCAGTTACTTTTGAACTATTTGACACAGCTACATTCAGCAAGACGTCACTTATGGTAGTATCAAATAGTAGAAAAGCAATGGAAAAGACGAGACGAGACGAGACATTATTAACCGCGCAATAGACGCATGAAATAATTATTCTCAAGCAGTTGAGCGTTCGCAATTTTGCAATCTTCAAATATGAGATTGATTTCAATCTTAAAAATAATTTTAATTTTAAAAATAATTCTATAAAGTTTGACAATGTTTTCTTTAAGTTTGCAATGCTTCATTACATCTATAATATTTAAGGCCAAATCTTTGTGTAATTTTTCTAAGGCATGCTTGCAAGAAACGTTTGCATGAGATTCCTCGCATGCGAGAATGAAGAGTTTTGGAGAGCGTAATTGAAAATTACAAAAAAAAAAAACGATTTCGGCAAAATCATTGAATATTCAAATAAAATATTTTAACACCAATTTTTATATTAAGGTTTGTGCATTTTCGTTGTTCGGTGTTTGTTTATGTTGTTGTCGTTTCGTAAGAATAAAAAAAATTAATAAACTTTTAAAAATTAATGATCTTAATGCTATTTAATAAACAATACTGCCATAAAATAAATAGGTAAAATTAGTTAGGCACAGATTTAATTTAAAAGGAAAGAAAAAAAATAGGGATAAGTAAAGCAATTGTATGGAGGCTATAGAGGTTCCTGTAACGCTTCTTGTGGTTCGAAATATTTTTGTCTATTAGACTAGTTAATAAAAAGAAATCCAAGCTTAATGAAGTTAGAAATGTATTAGCCGTTCTTCTAATCAAATTCGGGTGGAGAGGTGGGTAATTTGTATCCATACAACAATTTTATATTAATAGAATAAAATATAGAGAATATAAAGCTTTTTCTGGGACGTATTTTGCGGCACTAAGAAACAGAATAAATACAAACAATAAACTGGTTTAAACTAAATGTTTGCGAGTTTCGTTTACGTATATATATATATATATATATATATATATATATATATATATATATATATATATATATATATATATATATATATATATATATATATATATATATATATATATATATATATATATATATATATATATATATATATATATATATATATATATATATATATATATATATATATATATATATATATATATATATATATATATATATATATATATATATATATATATATATATATATATATATATATATATATATATATATATATATATATATATATATATATATATATATATATATATATATATATATATATATATATATATATATATATATATATATATATATATATATATATATATATATATATATATATATATATATATATATATATATATATATATATATATATATATATATATATATATATATATATATATATATATATATATATATATATATATATATATATATATATATATATATATATATATATATATATATATATATATATATATATATATATATATATATATATATATATATATATATATATATATATATATATATATATATATATATATATATATATATATATATATATATATATATATATATATATATATATATATATATATATATATATATATATATATATATATATATATATATATATATATATATATATATATATATATATATATATATATATATATATATATATATATATATATATATATATATATATATATATATATATATATATATATATATATATATATATATATATATATATATATATATATATATATATATATATATATATATATATATATATATATATATATATATATATATATATATATATATATATATATATATATATATATATATATATATATAGACCTATGAACAGTGGATAGATTGAATATATTTCTTTTAAGCCTATTATCTAATAGTATGCCAGTTTGCGTATTCATATTTCTTATTGATTATTTAAGAATTCCCAGAGCAACAATTATTCGGTTAAAAATCCATATTTTGTAGAATTATTTTTTGGGGTGTGCAATTTTGTATTTTATATTGTAAAGCTCTTCGACTAGACTTTTAATATAGTTGGACCTAAATGCTTATTCTGCGGCTTCCATCGTTTCGTTTTTCCAGTTGCCTTTCAACTGAGCAACAGCTATATTCGGCAATACGTCACTCATTATGCCAAACAGTTGAAAAGCAACTGGAAAAACGATCAGAATCATGGAATAAGCGTATTATAGTCTATTATTATTGTAAACTTTGAAGGCGTAAGATTTTTTCACTTCTCATATCAACGAGATTAAATTAATTATAACCACAAAAGTCCATAAAACGTGCTCATTTTTTAGAGTATATTAATTTATTAATTATATAACAAATTATTTATATTATAGAAATTTATATTAATCAGAACGAATGAATAAACCCGATATGCACCCCGATCTGTTAATAAAGGCAGAAAATATAAAATTATTTTCACACACACACAAATCCTCGTATAAACACATGCATATACACAAGTACACATTCTAAAATAATACTACAAAGTAAAATGCCTTTTTGCGAGCTTTGTGAGATTTGTGCTCTTTTCCATTATCTCTTTCAAAATAAATCAAGTCTTTATCTTCCTTACGTTGGAAATTTAATGAGTTACAACGGCCCCTTAGTCTCTTAATTCTTCGCTAATTGTACAGCTTTAAACAAACTCACCGAGGATTTAATACAAAAAAAAAATTTAAAACAAAAAAAGTTTAAAAAAATAGAGAAAGGGAGACAGAGCAGTAAAAGGGACTTATATAATTAGCGCGTTTCATTATCGTTTTCTGTTTATTTATAAAGCATGTATTAAAATTGCACGAATTTCTTAAGGATGTTCATACATTTTTGTTCATTAATTTTCATCTGCTTCAGTTCGTCTAACACTCATGTAAACGCTTTTGTATGTAAATATTAAAAGAAATAGGCGATCCAAGAAATTACCATTTGTATCTTAAGAAATCTTTAGAGCTTAAAATTGTACAAATTTGGTTAATAAAAAGTGAAGAAAACTTTTTCCGAAATAACTGGAGATTACAAACGACATCCCGAACCACATAATCTCAATAAAATTCTTTCTATTCTTGTTGAAACAGTATTTTTTATACAAAACTTTTGTGCGTGGCGGCTTTCAGCCGCGACAAAGATTATAACACTCAGAACTTTATATGTTTTTTGTGTAATTATTGATTTTTTGCAATAATTTTTATTGCAAGTTTTGCAATAATATGACTATTACTCACGAGGCAATAATTCAACATTTGGTCGTTGAGATCTCTGTCTTCACGGGATTTAGTCGCGTAGAAATTTTGTCACAAGGAATTATTCAAAATTTTCAGAATATTTTTTATGTTCGGGGTTTTATCATTAAGATCACGAATGATAAAATTCGAAATTAATAAAACCCGACAATTTTTGAGTCAGTTTTTCCCCCACTTAAATAAAATTGAAGGCGATGCTTCCTGAAAGTTGTTTGGTATTGCTTTACATTAGTGATAATTAAATTGAAAAGGATCGACCCATTTGTCGTTAGTTTTCAACTCTCATGATTGTTTCGTTTCAAATATTTGAATTTGAATTTCATAGGTTGGTTTTGTCGATTCATTAATAATTCACGAGATCATCGATCGGGGAATAGATTTAATCATTTTAAACCCAGCATGAAAGTTTTGTGAAGTGAACGTTCATAAAAACACTTTCGGGAAAAATCAAATTTGGTATCAGCAATGTTCTGAAAAGGATCTGGTTCCTAACAGTGACTTCATTCACATGCAAATAAACTATTTTATATCGCAAATGGATTATCTAAGTTTATACATAAATTTCATATAACAACTCTAAATCTCAAATTTATATATAACTAATAATATAAAAAAATTAATTTATAATTAGAAATTTTGAAAACAATTTAAATAAATTATTTTTTCTTTATTATTAGCATATTATTATATAATTAATATCGTTTATCATATTTAAGAAATATGAAATTTAAAAGATTTAAGAATATTATTTTTGCATTAATTTCGAACAAAAAAACGAAGGTTTTATTAATTATTTATTTGCGTCAGTCAGTTTTATTAATTATTTATTTGCGTAAACAGAAATTTCAACCGAAGAAGTTTATTAATTTATTTTTAATTATCGTTTTTCCTAAGGTTCTCTTAAATTATGATTTCCACATTGATTTATCATAAATTCATTAAAATAAACAATTCAGGATATTGTTAAGATTCAGTTAGATCTAAAACTGCGCGAAATTATTAATCTCTACTTTCTATTGAATTTTTATTTAAAATAAAAATAACAGTTGTTTTACGCTACAGACTATACACAAATTTATGAACTGCTCATTTTTTTATAATTTTATTATTTTAATATTTTATTAACATTTCAAAATCAGTAACCAAATACGATCCGATGTTGAATATATTTCGTAATATGCCACAGAGAGTCCGACAATGTCTATGGAAGACACAATTCTTCTGGTACTGAATGACTGTGGGTGAATAAGTATTATATGTACTATAGTATATGGAACACTTATATACACTTTTGGAAACATGTTTATAATAATATAATCTACGAAATAAACGAACTTATTAAATGTGATTTAATTGAAGACAATACAATTGGCAAAATAATTGTTTATCTTGATAACTATAGAAGCTATCATACTATATTAAAACTGTATTATCGGATAAAAACTGTTTTAATGCGGAGGATAAATAAATAAGGAAAATAATATGGTGCAGTCTTCAATTAAACCGCGCATGTAATTATTACTTCGTATGCAATGGAATGTAATTAAATGCGTTGATACAAATTATTCATATTTTTTTATTATTAAGAATGGCCATCCCCCTGCATGTCCTGCATACGACCTTGCTGGCGTAGAGGAATTTACAAGCTATTGAAACAAAAAATTTAATTATGAACATCAAGAGCATGTTAGACATTATAAAGCTAGAAATTATTCCAATCATCGCACGTTTAATATTTTTTTCCAAGCAATATGGAACGAATTTGAGAATGCTATATAAATAAAAATATTATGTGAATTATTTTATCAGTTATATTTAAATTACGCTTGAGAGACATTTAAGATTTTCCATGCAGGCATGAAGTTTCACATGGAAAGTGGGTGGTTAAGCCTTGTCAGCCCACTCGGAAATTGCATGTTCAGCTCCTTTCTTGTGGACCGAAAAGAAACGATTATATACTCAAATAATTTAAATTTTTATTTTTATTACATTTTCCTTCCTTTTTTCTTATCCTAGTCTTAACCTTATGCCCATTAAAAGTCTTTGGCATGCTCTATATTTATGCTTAATTCACACTGAATGCAGGCTATTTTATTTCTTGTCGATTTGCTCTCTTTGCAGTCTTGTAAAATTTTAAGCAATCGTAATATTTTCAGTTTGTTTTTTCCTGTATTTTCTTAATTTTTATATCCTACATACACAGGTCAAATAATACATGACTCTTACTCCCTTACTCAATGAAATACATTAAAGAAGACGAAACATGTACCAAAACATGTACCCATATATTCTAGTTCAGAATCACTTCCTCTGCTTATTTTGCCTGAGCGGAAAGAGTGACGTTAAAAGAAATTTGTGATGAGTATTCCACATTTTCATAAATAAGCAAATAAACTAAATAATAGGCGTGGTTCGCCCTCTGGCAGCAAAGAATTCTAATTATATGAGAACAAGTGCAAGAAAATGAATTATTGTGAAACTCGATATGAAGAACCGCTTTCATTGGTTTCATTCTCTCACGAGGAAGAATTAAGCGATTTACATCTTTGTCACGCTTATTTTTTAAGCAAATATTAATGCCTAAAACTAGATTTTTTGATGCCAAAAGTAAGGAAAATTTATTAAATGCCGCCTCTTTTTCAGCAAGTATATATGCTTAAAATTAGATATTTTTATAAAGAAGACAAGGCGAATTGGGTCACCATTACGTCTCCTTTTTTAGAAAATGTCAATTCTTAAACCCAGATATTTGACGATAATAAAGTAAATTCTATCTCCGCAACGCCAATTTTTTGAAACAAATGCCGATGTTTAAATCTAGATCTGAAGTTTAAACTACATTACCAAGCTTCCCACATTACTAAATGGGCCACGCCTACTGAGATATATTAGTCTTCTATAAAGTAATTAATGCAAGTTAATGTCTTGCATATAAATAAAGTAGAAAAGACTGTCATCATTCCTTTTTCTACCTTCCCTTTTTTTCTATCAATGATTTCATTATTTATAATTTTCTTAATCTGTGTTCTTGGTTTTATTTAATTTTTGTGATTTTTTTCAAAGTGGCTGAAGGGTCCTTAAAAGTCTTGAATCGTTTTTAAAATTCAAAAATAACAAAACAATTTTGCTTAACGTGCTTTTCTATATAGAAACTATAATTACACTTAAATATAAAAATTGTTATTGATAATTAATCGAATTACTAAATACTCTTAACATCCAATATTCCATCTACCCGTAAAGGAATGATATATATATATATATATATATATATATATATATATATATATATATATATATATATATATATATATATATATATATATATATATATATATATATATATATATATATATATATATATATATATATATATATATATATATATATATATATATATATATATATATATATATATATATATATATATATATATATATATATATATATATATATATATATATATATATATATATATATATATATATATATATATATATATATATATATATATATATATATATATATATATATATATATATATATATATATATATATATATATATATATATATATATATATATATATATATATATATATATATATATATATATATATATATATATATATATATATATATATATATATATATATATATATATATATATATATATATATATATATATATATATATATATATATATATATATATATATATATATATATATATATATATATATATATATATATATATATATATATATATATATATATATATATATATATATATATATATATATATATATATATATCCTTTTGGGTAGTTCAGTAATCTTACTGCAATGCGTAGCTGTCATAAAGTGTTCATAATTGTTCATTTCAATGCATGTAAATTTTACGTTTCGTAATTATTAATTCCGTGATTATTATTAATATATCATGCATGGATTTTCCTTAGGTAATTATTGATTATATCCTTATAATCCGTACATCTTTATTTTCATATATCTATTCCATATTCCTTAATTACGTTGTTGTGATATTAGTAAATTCGATACGAAATTTAACTATTTAATTATTGCATCTATAATCCGTAAATGTACAAATCCAAACTATAGGTGGATCTGCGGCATATGGATGAACAACAAGGTAGCAATATAGTTGATGTTGGTGTTGATCTATCGGAATTTTATATGTCTGTCGAATGGGATATTTTAGAGGTACCAGCTGTAAGGTAATCATCCTTAAATTGCAATTTAGTTTTTAAAAACATGCACAATTCTTAAATGTGGTGAATTTCCATTCTGGATTATTTTTGTTTCTTTCCATCTAGAAATGAGAAATTTTACACGTGTTGCGATGAACCCTATTTGGATATAACTTTCAACATTACTATGCGTCGAAAAACCCTATTCTATACTGTTAATATTATAATACCTTGTATGGGTATATCATTTTTAACCGTACTAACATTTTATTTACCCTCGGATAGTGGAGAAAAGGTATAATAATTCTAACATTTATAATATAATTTCATTTCAAAAGTAATTTGATTTTATTTTGTTTGCTTCTTTCTTTATTATATTAAAACTATTAGGTAACATTATCGATTTCCATACTCATCAGTCTTCATGTGTTTTTCTTGCTGGTTGTCGAAATAATACCTCCAACATCTCTTGTAGTTCCCCTCTTGGGAAAGTATTTAATATTTGCCATGATTTTAGTTTCGATCAGGTAAGTTTTTCTTTTCTTTATTGCTATCAAAAAGTTGATAAACTAAATCGTTCTTTGTTGTTTTTTTTTAATTTATTTTTATTCTTCTTATATCTTTGTCTCTTTCATTTTCAATTTTTAAAGTATATGCGTTACCGTGGTAGTTCTAAATGTTCATTTCCGTTCACCACAAACACATCGAATGGCGCCATGGGTTAAGGCAGTGTTCATTGATTTTTTACCTCAATTCCTGTTCATAAAACGTCCAACGTACAATTTCGATACAAGGTATTTCAAAATAATTCAAAAATATTTAATCGCAATTACCAAAACAAAAACAAATCTATTCCATGTTTCATTATCATTTATAACCGCATACGCATATAAATCGACATAAATACAGCAAACTACTTCTAAAAGATACTCACGCTTGCTTTTATCCATACTTTTCATCAACGAATCTCGAGAGCAGTCCAACAGAATATTATCGTACATCGTCTAAAGAAGAATTATCACCATCCAGGTAATTTCGTAATGATATATAATTTATGTAATTACTCTTACTGATATATAATTTATGTAATTACACTCTTGAATTTGAATTGATTTTATTGAATTTTCTAGTTTGACCGGTTCCGGGCCATTTGGTGGAAGTTGTCAAATACATGGTCCCATTCCTCCATTAACTCAATCGGCATCTGCTGATCAAACTGCCGTCCCCGATCTGGACATTGGCCCTTCCGGTATAAAGAGCCCAATATTAAATAATCCAGCATTCTCTCATTCAAAATGTCCTCCCCGAGTTCATCGCAGCTGTTTTTGTGTACGATTTATAGCTGAACACACTAAAATGCAAGAGGATTCAACAAAGGTTACCAAACATAACCTCATTCGTTATTCGTAATATCATTTTTTTATTCGTAAAGGTTAAAGAAGATTGGAAATATGTGGCTATGGTTCTGGATCGGCTCTTTTTATGGATTTTTACACTTGCTGTTTTAGCTGGTACCGCAGGAATTATTCTACAAGCACCGACACTTTACGACGATCGAATTCCTATTATTGAACAAAAGGATATCGATTTCTCTGGGACATCCGCTGGACGCTGTCGCCCTCCACAATAGCACGTTCAGCTTTTTTCAAATCTATCAGCGCAATTTCCATTTTCTTTTCATTTCGAGAAAAATATTTGAGCAATGAAATTTTATTTTTAATTTAGAATTTAATTCAAGAGAAAATTGGTGGATTTTTTCAGAGTTTTTTCAAATCTTAAAACACAAAACAATAAAAGAAGGATGTAATATTATTTTTTAATATAAACAATTTATTCCAATTTAAACGCTAACGAAAAGTTAAAACTATTGGAAAAATCTATTATCATTAAAATTGAACTCGAATAATTTTCTTCAAATTAACTTAAGCTTTTCAATATGATGATTTTTTCACTAAGGCTCTAAACTAAATTCTGTAATTTCATTGGCAACAAATTTTGGCAAATAGATTCTGTCACCTTTATGAATTTTCTTATTCATTGTTAGTTATTTTCGAAATATTAATTAAATAACTTTTCAAAATTTGCTATCAAGCCCAAAAAAAATATTTAATTTTTTTAATTCAAAATTAAAGTCTTATATGCTTATTCCAAGGTCCAAAACGTCTTGTCAATACAGCCGATCACAGCCATGTCATACAGTTGAAAGGCAATTGGAAAGGCGAGAACATACGAGGCTTGGAATAAGCATATTGTTTAATATCGTATTATTGATACGTATCCGTTCGAAACCGTTTGAAACACAACTACTGCCAAATAAGAATTACTAAAGTGAAGAAGAACAAGCACATTTAATTTATTTAAACAACGAACAAATGGAATTAGATCTTGATGCATACAAAGCGGCAGAAGACAGCGAAATCAGCGTCAGACTGTATAAATCAAGATAAACAATGGACAGACGCTCACGCCAAGGCCACGCCAAGGAGGTCTTGGGATTCAATATTAAAAGAGATAAAACGGATAAAAAAATTGTGAAATAGAAAGTTAACATTTTAGATTATAAGATGCCATGCATATTGTTAAAGTTATATATATAAAAATATACTCCAATTATAGAATAGTAGCAATATTTCGTAGCAGCGACACATATTTTAAAACCAAAAGCAAATACTGACAAACATTTAAATGGTTGATAAAAATTGTTTGAGAAGGAACAAAAAAAAAGAAAATAATTGAATGTGTAAATAAATATAACTATTATTAATATTACCATTATTATTATTACTACTCGTAAAAACTGAGAAGAAACATTGAAATTTTTGAAAGAAAGAACCTATTGAATATTTAGAAAAAAGATAATTCACGAAATAAAATGCATTTTTAGTTGTATCCTAACGTAAATTATTCCACGACCAACTAATCAGCAATTAGTTGAAATTAGCAAACAGCAACTTATATCCAAAATTATACAATATTGATGTATAATAATTTTGAATCGAATTTCATAAAAGCGTAACATAAACGAAGTTATTTTTTCCATTGATTTTCGTTTATTATTCAAACTAATTTTGCATGTGAACATCATATTTGTAAATTGAAATTGAAATTTAGTTGAATTAATTCCTATTAAATTACGTTTAAAACTCGTATGAATCATGTGCTATTAATGTGCGTTAAAAATATTTAAGTCATCCTTTCCAAAATCAATATTCGCGAATTTACTATTTCATTGTAATGCCTTCAACTTAATTTACAGGTTTTATAAAATGGTAATGACTAATGTACTTTTTAGAGCCTTTTTTCGAGGTCCTTAGTTTCGCATTAATAAATTTTTAGAGATATAAATGTCACATCAATAAGTCAATAAAGTAAATAAAAAAGCAACAATCTTTAAATTTTCTATGATAACATTAAAATTCTCCATCAAAATTACAATAATAAATAAATTACTTTTAGCATGGAAACTACAATTGATGGTCGATATTTGATTGCCATTATAGCCGATGAAGTATTATTCGTGTTGAGATATTTTATTCTAATTTTAATATTGTTAAAAATTACAGGAAACCACAATTGGATTTCTGATGGCAGGAATAGGAGAAACTTCACTAAACAGTACTCCAAATAGAAATTATTTAATTGTAACTAAAGGTATACGAAGGACATGGTACCATTCTATCTATTCTTACTAGATGCAAATTTCTATAACATTCTGTAGATACATCTCCAGAGGAAATTGAAACCTTTTACACTCAACTAATTCATCGTAAGAACATTGCAGTTATTTTAATTGGAGCTGAGATTTATAAGAACATATCGCATATATCACACAAAATCACTCGGCAATTGCCGATTATATTACAGGTCCCCACCAAAGGATTTCCTTCACAAAATAACACAACGGAATAAAGAGGACAAAATCTATTACAAATAATAAAGGAAATAAGAATATAACTTATTTTATTCACTGCTTGAATCTCGCTTTTTCTCTTTTACGCGCTTCTTGGATTTCGAGTGTTTTTTATGCTTTTTTGCTTTTAAAGCTTTTCTGTCTCCGGTCTTCTCTTTTCGACTTCTATCACTAGTTCCCTTTTCAACTTTTAGATGCTCTTCGTCTATTTGTGGCTTCGGTGCGCACCCTTCCATATAGAGCAGCATAGTTTCCTCATCTGTTTTTTCATTCTCTTTTGGAGGTTTATAGTCAGCCACGTGATCCACTCGAAGAGTCCTGCCAAGAATCTACAAAATTAATGAATATTAAATAATCACATATCTAATCAGGGAAGTGTTTCTACTTTAATGCCATTCAGATTATCAACGGCTAATATTGTCGATCGTTGATCCTCATAACAGAGAAAGCAAAATCCTTTCGATTTGCCTGTCGATTTATTCCGGATCAGATTTATATTGACAATTTCTCCATATTGAGAGAATACAGAAATAATATCTCCCTCCGTTAATTCAAAGGGAAGTCCTCCAACAAATATCCAAGCTGAATCTTTGTACATGTCGTGCCATGAACCTCTGCTTGCGCTCCGCAGTTCCTGTTCACTTAGTTTGAGCACATTTTTCATATTTCTAACGAAATTACAAACATTAAATGAGAATTAATTTTCATTACATACATACAATTCAACTTACGTTAAAGGATTCATGGCAATTAATAAAATAAATACAGTGTTTAAAACAATAATAATATCACGGATGATCAAATAAATGTCATAACTTGAACACAACAAGGGGATATACACTGTTGATTATTGGGCAAGTCTACACAAAGGACGATTATGGTAAAAGATCCAAACACACAAGAAAGATAATTAATAGTTTGTTTTCATTTTGATATTTATGGAAAGTAATACTGAAAACAAAGTAAATAGTTCAATCTGTTATCAAAATCTTTTCTTTAGTATTAAAAAAGAAGATATTCTTAAATAAGCAACCGAAGAACGTGCAAATATTGAAATTTTACGTGCCTGAATTACCAGATGTTACTTTTATGCCATCCTTGATCTTTCAATACAAAGAATATTTCCGATACAATAAATATTTCTGCAATTTGGAATTTTGTGCAATCTCACGAGAAACTATTGATATTTGCTAAACCAATTCAAAATGTTCCAATAATGACCACCCAGTCTGGGAGGTGACCCAGACGGAGTTTCTGTAAACCGAGAATATTTAATTCAAATTTAACCATTCGCACAAACTTATTTAAACCTTTCGTGTGCAATTTATAAAATTTGTTCTCCGCGTATTCATTTGTTCAGGATAAGAATTAGGATTTAACGACCTATGTGGTTATGTATGGTTAAATTATTATTATGTTCATAATAAAATTCTCGAAATTTGATTTACAAAACAGTACATTCACATTTAATATATGCAATAATTTTCATAAAAAAACGCTAATTTTTGCTCTTATATGATTTTGACGCAGTAAATATATTACGCTTTATTGAACTAGGCATGTCATTTATTACAATTCAATACTATTTTTAATAACAAATCTGCAACTGTGAAGTCTGATCTCGTGACGTTCTAATTGACAAAAACCAGGTGACCAATAATATTAACATCAGAAGACTGAAGATATAAAATTCACTATCAAATCATGTCTTTGCATTCGGCAATTAAAGGGAAACTTATTTCCGTTATTGGAGACGAGGTATTTATTAAGCTACAGTGCGCAACAAGCTTACATTTTTCTGTTTTTAAGGATACTTGTGTCGGATTTCTTTTGGGTGGTGTTGGTGAAATTAATAAGAATCGCCATCCCAATTTCATGGTCGTCGATAAAAGTATGTAATTATATTGACATCAAGTACAAGTTATAATTATATCTTATATTAAATACTACCATTCCGTTTAATTCAGATACCGCTGTTAGCGAAATCGAGGATTGTTTTAAGCGTTTCTTGAAACGCGACGATATTGATATTATTCTTATCAATCAAAATTTCGCCGAATTAATTCGTCATGTAATCGATGCACACACTGCTCCAGTCCCCGCTGTGCTGGAGATTCCTTCAAAGGATCATCCCTATGATGCCAGCAAGGACTCAATTCTTAGACGGGCAAGAGTACGTTGAAATTTATGATCCTCTTCCAGGTGTTTGTAATTATTCTCTATTTGCTTTTACAGGGTATGTTTAACCCTGAGGACCTCGTGCACTAAATGTTTTCCGTTCCACTTTATTCATAATCATATGAATGTGAATAGAAGCAGTTCTCGATTATCCACTTCTAAATATTCCCTCAAAAGCTCACAGCCCGGTATAGTGGCACACATAGTGAAACTTCGTGTGTATAGTAATTTTACAATTTATTTTTATGTAGATGATTATGTATTATTCAAACAAATAAAGATGTTATGCTTATAAAATATTTAATTACTTATATATATATATATATAAATTGAAATGAAACTGAGAGAAACCGCCGTAATCGCGTAAACGCCAGGTGTCTCTATAGATATTGATGATATATTTAAACGAGGCTCGAATGAAGCGATTATATAAGCGTAATATCAGTGTATTGACCAGCAAATAATATCATGATGGTAAGAATTTATGACGATCTTTTATAGCCGCTTCCTGCCTCCATAATCTCTTACTAATACCGCGATTGATTATTAGCATGGAATAAATAATGCCTTTGTTTTATCGTCATCACTTTAAACTGTACTTCAGGAATGCGATGCGTCCTTTAAAAGCATTTGCAGATTTTCGATGGGAGAAATCATGTATGCCGAAAACTACTTAAATTCCTACATTTTCGTACGGAAGAATCATTGCAAGTAATCTTCATGGAACGATGTCGATTTTTGAAATACAGAATCACTTGAGTCTGGAGTTGGCCGTGGAAAATTGTAAACTTCCATTAGGAATAGAAATCCTTAAAAAATACCCCTGAAATATTTCAAGTTTCAACAAATTTTCAATATTATTTATTCTTCCAGTTATTTGTTTAAGCGCTATTTTATTGAACGAAGAATTGAAATTAAAATCTAATTCTAATTATTATTTAAAATTTAAAATCATTTGATGAATGGAAATGAAAAATATTACTTCATACTTAATATTTCAGAATGTTCCGACAAACGAAACTGAGTAAAAGAATTTTAAAAGTTTAAAACGAAATTTATCTAATAAATTTTCCATCTTATTTAGATCGCTTTGAAGTTATTGATGACTTAATTGAATATCTGGTTGAGCTTTTAGTTTGAGACCGAGTAATAGGTCGAGGTTTGATATCAGCTACCAAAGTCGAATCAGATACTTTTGCCTTTTTTAAGTCTTCACCGTCGTCATTATCAATGAGCCGCATATCCGACGATTTCGAACTGTCCTCAGTACTTGGGTTATTTGTTTCAAAGCCTTTATAAATAATATTTGAAACATCTTCATTTGAATCGGATTCTGTTAATGAAGGCTCCTTTGGTACAGCAGTACAACGCTTTGTATGTATTGCTAATGATCTCGTGGTTTTGAAGAACTTCAAACATTTAAGGCATTTCAGGGATTTAGCGACCTGCGCACTTCCTGTTTCGCTCTCTAGTGAATCAGATTCAGAACTAGTATCAATTCTGTCAACCAATTTCGAACGTCCTTGACGTATAGAAATAGATAAAGAGACTTTTTCCTCAAAGGATGCTGAAGATTCTTGTATAGTTGATTGCTGACGAATAACATTGTTACTACATTGTTTTTTTTGGGGCGGCCCAATTACGATTTGAGGTCCTGTGATTGACCTTTTGCCCGTAGGTATAGAAACATTATTTTTCTTTTTCCGTTTGAATATTTCTTCTAGTTCAGGAAGTTCAGTTTCAGGATATGGATCGTGTTCGGCTCCCCAATTCTCATCCAGAATAGTTGTAGTGCTTTCAGAGTCATGATCTTCATTACGTAGAACTTCAAAGACAAAATTTTCAGAGCCTAAAATTAAATAATTTATCTTAATTGTAAAACGGGTTCTGTCGATCAAACTACTAAAAAGTAAATAATAAAAATAAACTGTTTTATTTATAGAAATTCATTTAACATCTCATTTGGGGTTAAGCCATATTTCGTCTTCTCGCTTACCCGGTATTATATTCAACTTTTGTTTTCTCCTGTTTTCGTTTTTACCCTCTGCTCGTGGACGTTCAGGTATCATTGGAATATCAACAGAGCTCGTATCAAAATACTCGGACAATTCTAGAGTCGTCCCGGTAGATACAGCCTTTCGTGACGTCATTAACCTTCGGGTCCGCAGAGGATGCATGATTATCATTTCCGGAGGATGAATAAAATGTTTTCTCGGAAAGACTGCCGTCCAATTAAAACGATTTGGTTGAAACTGTACAGGTGAACGTTTCGATGATGCTGCTGAAGCGGTATCAACAGTACTTGTTCGGGCTTTTTGAGAGTCCCCACAAAGACTCTTGTTTGGGGTGTTTCCACCAACTATGGGCATTGAAGCCATCATCTGGGAACATTGATTTTGATTAAAAACTGTAATGATCTTTTGTTTTTGGGGTGGCAGAAAATTCTGGAAATGATTTTAACTTTATTATTTCATTTATTTTAAAATATATATTACGCTAACTGCCTGATAAATAGACTCTTGCCCATATACTGATTTTCGTTTGATAGTATTTTGGATTTGATTGTTTTCCTCATAACGTTGTGGTGTAAAATTATGCACAGGAAACAAGTGCGGCGTAAATTCCGGTAGATTGGATAAATTTTCATTATCTAACTGATTTGGTTTATTTTCCGAGTCCGTTGAAAATCTTGCTTCTATTGTCACCTCCTGCTGCACCGGCGACAATGGACGATATCCTATTTGGCGCACTTCACCCGTTATAGGCGTTATTGTAGTTGACGACGGAAGCGAGCCAATCGTACTAAGAAATGCATCAGAAAAATTAGATGCATTTGGCTGTAACTGTTGCGCAGGAGGAACAGGCGTCGACATAAAAGAAAGTTGTTGCTGCTCGAAATTTTGGAATAATTGACTAAATGATGTACTATAGTCATTGCCAAGGAAGGCGCAGTCTGTGTTATTATATTCAACATAAACATTTTCCGGTAAAAGTTGGTTACTACTCCCACTACTTAAATTAAAGAAGCCGCTATCGTTGGCAACACTTTCGTTGCTTGTTGGGGCCGATGGTACCCCAATTAGAGATGTCGTATCAGTCATAGGCCAATTACAATTCATGACACTTAAACCACTTGGCGTGATTTGGGGCGGTTGTGAACAAGGGGCTATGGCGTTCGATGCTGAAAATGTTTTATTAAGATCGGAAATATCACCTAGAATGTCACTCATTGGATTCAAGAAGGAATTGGTATCTTGACAAACTCTGTAAGAAATAAATCTTGCTGAAATTGATTTGATAAGTTTTATTATGTATACCCAATAGGATCCATACTACTGAGAAGGCTTTCGTGAGCTTCCATTAGCACACGCTCCACATCACTGCTGGTAAATTCGCTTCTATTAATAAAGTTATTTTCGCAACTGAATTCGAGCTGTTCCAAGCAATCGCTCTCGTTTCGGCTGATTGTTTAAATATTGTTGTTTTAATTACATAGGGATATATATATATAAGCCGTACCTATTTAATTGATAGTTGAAATTTTCCATTTTCTCAATTCAACAATTAATAATTCGAAAACTAATATTGCTAGCCTGAAAACGTTGTCCGGAACGATGAAATTATTCTCTTATTACCGAATAACGGTTTCCCACATTCAATATTTTAAAAAATGGCGTTTAGTACTCATTGACGATATACGGGAAATAAACGAAAAGGAGCGGGTTACATTGAATCAATGCGTCAAGGAAGGAATCAAGGTATTGCGCTGTAAACCAAATTTAAATAATACGATTTGTTTACAAATTGAATTTTTCAATAAACCTGTACCTTACGGAAATGGAGATGGAAAAAATATGTTATGACTATTAATGTTTCTAACTTCAACGAAAGTAGAATATTTTAATAGCGCGCAAGTTATCAACATATCGTCAAATTAGTACGGGAAGTAATAGTTGAGTTGACAATAATCCTTTGCGAACATCTTTAATTAACACTCTTTCCTAATTTCTCTAATAAATTTGCGATGAAGGTAATACTACAAAACAAGGAATTGTTTTTCTTCGGAATTTATTTCTTGCATTAGTTTATTTCTCGCAAATTAATTTAATACAGGATTATTTATAAACACACTTTTCTTTCCCCTTTCCACTTTCTCCGGCTAGGAATTTTGGAAGAATTTGCTGATTTTTTGGAAATAATTAACAATCGGATCTATATCTAACACGAAATTAAATTAATCCTATTGTGTATTCCTATTGTATTCCTATTGTGCAACTAAAAGTATTATACTACTATTTTGGTGGATTAAATTCTAATATTTCAAAAGAGGAAATCATCACTGGGTTCGTAGCACGTGTGTCTAATTTTGACAACTCCTTTCAGCGGAACCATGGAAAACATTTGGACGGTTTATCAAAGCACTCTTGAGTCGAAAAATGAATATTTGGGTATTTACTTGAATGAACTTGATGAGCATGCCGGTTCCGATAAAAAGGTAAGTGGAAGTCTGAGAAAAGGATATTATGTTAGTACTTATAAAAGGATGTTAATTTTTATCAAGGGATCGGATTGGGTGGTGCAACGTATAAGCTCAGCTTTGGGTAAATCTCAAACGTCAAATGAAGGTCTAATCGTGCTCAACTGTTATCTCAGGCAAGCTTCTTTGGATGTTTTAGAACAAAAGACAAGTTTATGGACTAACTTAGTTCTTAAAGTTCTTCATTCGAAAAAGGATGATATAAATTATAATTTAGTGTACACAAATTTATGTAAGCTTAAATAGTTCTTAACACATATAGATATATGTTCAGCCTCTTTTCCACTTCTACAGCATTGCTAGCATCGAATTCTACACGTTCATCTGATTTATCGAAGTCCTTTGCAAGTAATCACTTATCAAAGATATATGAATCATTATCGTCTGTTGTGCCAAGAGGCTACTTGGCAGCTTTGAAATGTACGGAAGTTTGCTTGCGTTTGTTTCCGGGGCCAAGTGGCCCGTCTCGAAATGGAGTGGAGAAGTTTATTATAAAATTAACTGATACTGTGAATACGGATATTAATATATGGAGTAGCAAATGTTTACACTTGTTGCAACAGGTAGTGTTTGTTTTAGAAGATATAGATTATTCGGTACACATTTCAAAAACATTTTAATTATTCAATTAAATCACATATATTATTCAGGTTCGTGGTGGTGGCACTCATGGCGTGGGTCATAAAACTTCTTGGTTAAATTACCAAGACCGCCTGTTGGGAAGCTTGCATCAAGTGCTGGATTTAGCCTTCACACATTGTAATGAGCTCTACAGAACGGATAATGAAGAAAAAGTTGATTACGGTTTTCCTGAACTTCAAGTTAGTGATGAACCCACGAAACGTGCTGCACAGATTTTTGTACGACTTCACAACCTTGTGAATTATTTAATAACTGCTTTACGGTAATTATTAGAATATAGATATAGTTAGCATATTTCAATTTTTAGAGACCCTTTTCCAGTAGCTAAGACCGTAAAGCCAAAAAAAATTTTGAATTTTATTTGTCGTGGCTTAAGTGTGACGTGCCCTATTCTCGAAAAAAATCCCATTTCGGATAATCTGGCTCTAGGCGTATTGCTTCCAAAAATTCATAAAATCATTCTGGAGCTTCTGAAAACGCTTATAATTACGTGAGTTTCTGAATAAATGAATGCATTCTTTTTCAGCTGACAACTGTGATTACCTTTTTTTAGTTTAAAAACCAATTTAAGGCCGCATCACCTAACGATACTGGGTTTACTTGTCGATACTTTAAATTGGACTAAATATAGAAAATGCATTGGATTTAAAAACCCTCTCCGGTATGCGCTAATTATATATAAATAGTTTATATATATAAATAGTTTATAAAATGTCCCTTCAGCAATCTGCGTTCTAAGGCGTATGAAATCATAGCCATCTGGTGCACAACACTGCAGAATGGCAGTCGTATTGAACTTTTTGCAGATACTTTATTAGAGCAAGTATTTGTAGATATTTCACCATATCATAATGAATGTAAATTAAAGGTATGATTAAGATTGTCAAACTATTGAAATATTTAAGATATGAATTTAATTGAATGTTTAGGTTCTAAATGGATCAAAGAAGCATATGTCCAAAAAGGCCAGGCGACAACTACTTAAAGCTCAAAATGAACAAACGAACCTATCGCAATCACATTCAAATGATTCACCGCGAACAGAGGATTTCAGCGATGAGAAAAATTATGGTTTGTGCGTCTGTGCTTTAAAATCTTTACAACAACTTCTATCATCAGCCGCGAACTTTCTCAAACCCACTCTCATCAGGGTAGGATGATTTTAAAAAATGCATATGTGTACAAAATTATCTTGACTTCTTTTGATTAGATGATCCATATTAAAGTTATACAGATTTGCGCAGTTTTCTATGAATTGCCAATGGATCCAAAGCAGCTTTATTACAATTGGGAATGTCGTTTGGAGATATATAACGTTGTTCATCTATTGATTACACATCCTAATCATTTATGTCCACCACCAACTCAAATGATTTTACATATTCTAAAGACTGCTCGTGTCTCTGATACAAATCGTAATGTTCAACAACAATGTGTACAGATTTTATGGCATTTGGAGAACGTAATACATCCTCGGAAAGAGGGATTGCTTTTTCCAGTCGACATTCGTGATATTCGTAATAATTTTATAAAGTTTGGAAAAGAAAGTCTTTTATCATCGGGTATATTTGGAGTTAACAATGGTACCGAAAACGGTTACATAAACGAAAATGATGATCATGAAGTGGAGGTGGAGCAACTAGAGTGCTCTGAGAAAACGGGAACACAGGAATGCGTTCAATTAACTGTTGTCGAATCTACCTCAAATTCTGTAGATATCGTAAGCTCTAGAGAAAAATTGTTTAAAGGATTAGATGCGGAAAGTAAGGACTCTTCGGAAGCACTTGTGATTTTATCTCCATGTGAGGATAACACACGTTCGGAAAAACAAGAAGACGAAAAACATTTTGATGTGTCATTGGAGCCTAAAACGAAAAGACAAAGGCTTGAAAGTCAGCACGTGACCGTTGAAGAAGAATGTATTGTTCTAAATAATAAATCTGTTAATGGTGTTGATGGAACATATAGTAATATGGACGGCCAAGCCTCTGAGCATGGAACAAATGTGGACACTGTAATTGATACTCATGATAATCTTGATTTGGTCATCAATGGCAGTGACATAATGGTCGAAAATGAAGTCGCCAAAGAGGCAGAAATTGATGCAACAGAATTAGAGAAAAATATGTCAAACGATGACGACATTTACGCCGATATTGAAGCTGCATTTGTAGATGAACTTAATAATTAGAAAAGCTTTTCGTTACGGTTTTTTCTATTTATTGCAATTTTTAAAATATTGATTTAGATCAAATTGTTTTATAAATTGGCTTTAAGAAATTCGCGTTAAAAGGGACATTTATAATAATGAGTTAAATTTTATGTTACAACCAATTTGTTTAATAAATGCAATTTTGGTAGGCATTCCTTCACCACCAATTAAAAAACTTTATCTATATTAATGTAAAGCTATTAGATTTTTAATACTTTTAATCGAAATGCGAAATGTTTTAATGGAATATTAAAATTAATTAATTTTAAAAGGTCCACGACTTTATAGAAGCCACTGATGGCACCGCAAAGGCCCAGTGTGGTAGCTTTGCTAATAAATTAGCAAACGTTGGGGTGTGATCCTTATGAAACTCCCAATGGAAAGTTACTAAAGTGATGTCCACCAGAGACCTTTTATGATTTTCTCCACTTGTCTAAGAGAAAGAGAGAGAGAGAGAGGGAATTAGTAGCACTGGCATTTTAAAATTTAGATGAAATTGTTGATCATACCATAAATTCTAATGTAACATTCATTGGCTCCGCTTCAAGGCCATGCGTAATCATAACAAAATATGATTTTTGCTTATTGTATGTGGTTTCTGGGGGTACATGATTCAGGAAACTCCAACGCTTTAATTGCACAGATTCCTTCGGCCTTATTTGTAATGATATAAGATAGCTACCGGTGATGAGAAAGTTCACACGATGGAATTTGGTCGAAATTTTTTGATGTTGAACCAGTTTGAGATGAGCAAGATCTCTGATAAGTGGTGACGATGCTGGTACCCAAAAACCTCTAATAGAAAATTAAATATATTAGAGGTACTCAGTGAGAAAATATATCTATGTTTACAATGCGTGTAGTCAAAATAATTGCTTTCCGTTATAATTCATAATTATATTTATTTTCTTCTGTCTTCGTTGCGAATGTGTGTGCATACATGAATGCAAATGTTTGCCGATGTTTGTGCTTACATCAGTTCATGTTTAATATATTTCTTGTTCTTATAGAATAGTTTTTAGTTTAGGGGTCCTAAACCTTATGTCCGAACGAATGTTCCTTTACTTAGTTATTTGTCCGCCGTTTCTTCTGTTTCAATTTTTATTTACTTCACTAAATTCGTCCCAAAACCACCCATGAAAGCAAGCCATAATACAATTTTTTAAGATTTTCTTACCCAGTCATTAATTGTCGCGACGAAATCAATGGTAGTCCGCAAAAAATTTCATTTTTACAAAGTATATTGCTATCTTGCGGAATCGGCTCTTCAGGCATTGCCAAACTTTCTATCGTTTTATGTGCATTGCGGTCCATTATACGGAACCAATATCCGGAATCAGTGTAACGAACATTCCCATCCTTATCGTATAGCGTTCGCATAGTATGCTGTGCAACATAAAATTTAATAATTTCAATTTTGCAATAGAAAAAGTAACGTAAACGAGGGTCAAACACTTACGGTTATATAATGGCGTTGAACTTTTGGAGATCCATCCGATTCATCTTTATAAGGAAATCCATAATTGGTAAATGCTATAAAGTAGAATCTTGTAACAATATAAATTGCAAACAGAGTTACAAGAAAATTTTTAGTCTTCTTTAGAAGTACGATAAGCGGCGACAAATAACTGGTTATGAAAAAAGTTAAAGAACTGCAAATAATAGCAATCATTATATCTGGATTTTTTGCACCTCCAGATCGTCCAGCTGTCGGAATAAATACATCTGCAACCATATGATAAAAGTTACTTGTCCAGAGAACGACAAAGACTTGGCCAAAAAGATGCACATAAAGCCAACGGTGAACTATAAAATCAGAAGAAGAAAGAGGGCGAAAACGGGAAATATTGGTTAATAATATTTCAAGAACATTGGCCCTATCTTGGAGGACTGCACAAACTATTTTCAAAGTACAGAACGATGAAAGTCGTCTGAAACTAATATATAATAACAAATTTATTGATTTGTCTGAAAGAAAACCAAAGAACTCTTCTCTCAATTGGCAGATGCATAATTCAGGGCTCTTTTATACCGTTCTTTTTAGTAAACTTGTCTCAATAAATACAAGAAAACATTTTAAATTAATTCTTCAAAACCTTCCATTTTGAAAGCTCTGCCAAGATAATTTATGCAGTCCTACAATCTATACAATTATCCTATAGATATTTGTATTTAACCAATGAATACACAATAATTGAACATACTTGAATTCTGATATTTCATCAATCCATTAAATAAATTGGAAAGCAATGTAATAAGCAAAGGAATAACAATTGCGTACGATGTCCGAATTCCAGCACCAGTTAGTGCTGCCGCTAAGATACCCCAAAAGAAACTGGTACCAATGAGGCGAGCCTGAGTTTGGAGAGCAATACTGATTGGAGCCTAAAAAATCAATGAAGTTAATTTAGAACAAAAAACAAAATCAAAATGTTATATACTTTCGGATTACGATTGAAAATTAAATGAAGAGCGCACTGAACGAAAACTGTGGCTAGACAATATGTTGGAACACATAAAAATGTATTGGAATACCTATCGAAATATTTCAGATCTGTATAAATATGAATGTGGTTTTAACGGATTAAATTTCATTACCAAGTCATAGATTTTCCCATCAAATCCAGATCATAAGCAATGGCATAACATAAAGCGTTGGAAGCTACCAAGCTGATCATATTAATTAAAAATCCCAAAAATATTTCGTAACGCAAATGTTTCTTATTAATTCCTGTCATCAAAAATAGATAGAGCTTTTAAAGTATTACAAAACTCTTTAGTTTTTTTACCTTTAGTTGCTTTTGATAGGTAGATGTAGGGTATTAAAACTGCACAAGACACGACAATATAATTAAAAATTTTAGCTTTGTCCTCAGTATAAGACACAAAGAAGAAGCCAAAGACATCAAAAAATACCAAAGATCCATTTTCTACAATCTGAAAGGCAAAATAATGAGAGGAAAGATAAGTTAAGCCAACACTATTCCTACAATTCCTTTAAGCTAATACATATCTTGACTCATATGATATATTCTTTACCTTCATTTTATCAAAATCTTCATGATTTGCTATAAACTTTACCAGTTGCAGAATATTATCGCCCGTATGTTGAAGTGAATTTCTGGGGATATAATCTATACTATCAAATTTCGTATGATAGCGATAACCGTTTATAACGTGCGCAAAATCCAGTCCTGGTATTCCACCAAAATCACGGAAAATTCTAAAGTCGGTATCTGATGGAATTAAGCCCGATTTAAAAACTTCTTCTGCGGCGACTTGCGCGCTTGGATGCTGAACAGATTTTCCGTACATCTGTAATTAATGAATTACATTCATACATGCCTATAACGAAAATATGTATTGTATATTTCAATCGTACTTCGATCAACCAAGGATAATTCGAAGAAGTTTGAAAAAGTACTTCTTTGCCTCCTGATCCAACAGATTCCAGATTAATGAAAGCTTTAATGGATGGTAATATTTACAAAAACGCTCTTTTACTTCGTTTAGAATAAAAAATACCTTTAACATCATTTGCCCATTTGTGCTGCGTAATAAATCCATGAGAAGCCTGTAGACCAGTCTCTTCAGCACCATTAAAAAGAAACAATACCGAGTGCCTGGGCTGTTCACTATAACGTGACAGAACCCTTAAAACCTCCAACATAACGACACAACTGGCGGCATCATCGCTCGCACCGGGACTACCGGGAACCGAGTCAAAATGGCAATTCACCATAAGCGTACTATTCGTGGTAGATTTACTTGTTCCATGAAGTTTGACAATTACATTTTGTATATTACGATACACACTTGTCATTCCATGCGGTTTAAAATCGGTCCAGAAGGCTCCACTAACAACCTGAAAAAGATTTGATACATTTTTATGATTAGGATTCCTTCAACGAACTTTTTGGATATTTTAGAACGTCTCAAAAAAAAAAAAATAACAAAAATAATTCGTGAATAAGTTTGTAATAAAATTTTTTAAACAAATATGCATCCAATTTTACATCACCCTCAAACTGTCAAATTGTGTGTGTTGCATAAGCTTACCTGGACATCAACTTCTATCCTTTGGTTTCGGTGTGCCATTTGTTTAATGTAAGCAATTTCTCTCTTCAGGAAATCAACAGCCAGTACTTCATTACTATAGCTTCCCGTTGGTCTTGGTCCAAAGCTAGTTAATATTTTTAAATCTTTCCAAGCGCGCTCGGTGATGAATGAGTTGGAATTTTGAAGTAAGTCAGAATTATCGAGTGCCTTCGGCATATTTTCCCGGAAGTTATATCTTGTTAGAAGGCATAGAAGCAGCACAACAGCCACCAATATAAAACTAAATATTTCTGCAACATTATGAACGTTCCGTTTCGTATAAACTATAATGGATAATAGAATTTTATTAAATTCAAAGCGAGACTTTATACGTTGTATTGGAATTATGGATACATTTTAAAAAAGAACAAATAATAGAGAGATTAGTTACTACAAAAAGGAAAAAATTTTGTTCCGCAATAAGATTTCTCGTCTGTTGTTTTGATTTTTTTGAAAAAATTGTCTATTTGTGATCATTCTGCCAGAAATCGATAAAAGGAATTTTAGCGTATTCACTCCAATGAACTTAGAGATAAGAAAAATTCAAACGCTAAAAAACTTTGCACGCAGCAATTACATAATTACTTTTTAACATTCACCGATGCAGCTCAATAAAATTAATTTATTACATTTACATAAAATTAGAAAGCCGTTTCAAACTTTTCTATTAAATATATATTTTTCAAATTAACTGTTAAATCAGTTAGAAAGTTTCAAAACTTTTATTAGTAAAATTATTAAATCAAATATTAATAACTTTTTTCTGAAATACCGATTATATTCTCTCGGATTTAGACTAAATTTAAAAAGTAGCAAATAAATCAGCAGCGTGGTTCCATCTAAGAGGATTTGTAGTATGGAATATGCGTTACCAGGAATGTAATTAATATATTATATCACTCACCTGTATCAAATATATTCGTATTCATTCTTTTTTTAAGTCTTTCCTGTAAGTATTAAACAATTTTATTCTTGAAAATAAATCAATTACAAAGACAAATTATATTACCATGCATTATATGAATCAAACCAATGGATAAAATCAATAAGCCATCGGAAAAGTGAATAACTCGATGGTGCAAAATTTTGTTCAAATAACTTTTAAATACAATTGCTATCAGTATTCGGTCTTTTTTTACACAAAATCCCAGCCTTTGGAATTTAACCAGATTTTAGATTAGATATAAGTATATTTTTGAAAAATATTTGAATTTCCTCAGTTCCTTCCGTTCGACGAACAGACCAAAAATAATGAAAATAAAAAATCAACAACGATAAAAAATTGTACTCAAATCATATGATGCGACTGCGTTGCCAACTGCAAATAAATTTGTCTATTACTCGTAGAGTGAGATACGTTCCACTTCATGAATAAATAAATGAAATATTAATAAAGATATATTCCTATCTAATTTGAAAAAATATAAATCTAATTTGATTCTAATTATTATGAAAATTGTTATTAATTAATGAACGAGCACTAACATTATATCATTAATAAGAAGAAAATATTTTTCGAAGCAATGTCAGAAGGCAGAAGGAATAAACTGACTAGGTTTCACTAGATTAACCAAATGTTAAAAGAACATACGTTGTTTTATTGTTATTGTTAAATAAATTAAAACGTTTTCTTGTTTTAGAAGACTATTACTGAAATGCTTATGAAAAACCTCCGCCCAGAACATCTCATACACCCGATAAACTATTTAGCAGAAGCAAAATCTTCATGACTGTTATCCATAAAAAATTGGATATTTCTACCTACTAATTCTTGCCAATAATTCGAATATTATAGAATTAAAAGACTACAATTTTATTCTGAATTATTTTATTACTAAAAGAGTGATTCTTATTTATATTTACATCTTTATTTCTCTTAATAATAATTCTCTTAATATTTTTAAATATAAGAATTAATTAATTGCTATCAAAAAATAATTACTAATAATGATTATTCTCTCGTTTTTCAAAATTGGTTGCATTCATACGATAATTCATTATCTTTCATTTAAACGCGTTCATTACTTTAATAATTCGAATGCGAGAGCATATCTGTTTAAAGCATTGTTTCACTGAATCAAATGTTTAACTGTATGTTTTTATAAATAAAGAAAAGTATGCAATGAATTTCATAAATGCATAAAATCGACAACTAAATATTTAAATAACTAAACTATATTATATGAAAAATGAAATTGATTGTGAGTTGTATTAATTTTTAAATCAATAAGAATTTAAAATACAATGCATTTGAGGGCTACTTATATATAAATACAGTATAAACCAGTCTAAGTCGTCGTTTTGGAGTCGACTTCTAGTACGCCTAAAATGACTTAAAAATTATCTGCAACGTAATCAGTGTCTGATTAAGTAACAAAATATCTCTGTTTTTGTGTCTTGCCCTTTCTCGTTGTGAAAATGAGCGAAAATGTATCTGGAGGAACAGCAACGCAAGCGGGATATGTTACAATCTGATTAATATCTCGACAGCTTACTTCATATTTATGCATTATATTGGCCAATAGTATAAAACCGAAACCTTTCACTAAATTCTGACCAATACACGTTCGCTTTCCAATGCTGAAGGGTAGGAAATGAGGAATATTTTTCTTCAATTGCCCGATATGGCTACCCGCTGTAGAGTTCCCGCCATTATTCTGCGCTGGCTGCGTAGATGTAGATGTTCGTTCAATAAATCGTTCCGGATTGAATTTTTCTGGCTGATCCCAATAACGAGCACTTGTATTTAATTCATAATTATTTATAAAAACCAGTGTATTCTTAGTCACTCCGAAGCCGGCGATGGTGACATCCTCTGTAGCCACATGAGGTACTATTGGTGAGGATGTATAACGAAGGACTTCGTAAATTGTGGCAACGGTATAAACCATATCGTTCATATCGTGCAATGTGATATTACGATTTGTATCGCCAATCACTCTATCAACTTCCTCCTGTATTCTACTGGCGACTTCCGGATTGCGGACAATGTATGCCAATGCTAGCATAACGAGATTGCCAATAGCCGAATGTCCACCAATGAAATCCTCTAACATAAATATGATCGTATCGCGTGTAACATCTTTATCTTGGGCTAAACTCTTAAGAAGAGCATCGGTGAAATCTTTTTCCGGTTCGTCAAGATCTATACAATTCTCTCGATCGTTAATTACTCTATCTAGAATGAATTTTCTCACCGCTCTCGCCCAACTTTGTATTTTTTTCATATGCGATACATAAAAAGGATATAACCACGGAAGAAAATCAACGGCATATCCTTGATTGATTTCCCAAAAAATCTCATCGAAACAACGCACGATATTCTGAAATTCTTGATCGTCGTAATCGAAACGCACCGAGCACATATATTTGCTAAACATATTGGCGCAAGTCTGTTGAATAATAGGTTTCACTGTATATTCATCGCCTTCGATTAGTGTCTTCTCAAGATGTTGCATCAGTTCATGAACCTCGGCACAACCAACGTCTGACATCTTTTGAAAAATGGGATTTGCGTCACGCGGTGAACAGTGTTTCCGAGCAAGATTTCGACGTTTCTGCTGAAGTTGAGACCAATTGCAAAGGGCCAAAGCTAAAAAAAGAACGGAGTGGAAAACAGTTTAGATAAAGAAATATCGTACGTATTTATTAAGGCAGTAAAATGTAAGATATTCCATTATATGTGTATTGTATGTTTTGTTAGAAGCGTCTAAGTAAAATATTTGTTTAATTATGTTTAACTAGATGTACAACAAATTTATTAAAAACTTAAAGACTTATTAAAAAAATGAAGTTGTCCTTTAAATTGAATTATAAGAGAAGACCCTGTATCGCATTAGTAAGAGTCTTACAATGATTGGAGTACGTTCTAGAAATACGTTATAGCGATAACACTTGAATATTTAGTCACGTAAAGCAATATATATTAATGTTATAAAATCATCACTAACGCATTCAAAAAAGGGGAATTAATTGGCAACAAAAAATGCAACTTTGAATTGCTTGTGTTAACAAGTTTGATCATTTATAGATATAGGATACAAAACATCGAAACAGAGAGGAAAAAGAGATTTTTTACTCTATTTATTATAGAGTTTCAGGACTTTTGCTGTGTTACTGGGTCAGCAAGCACATGTCGAACGTTTCCACTCCTCTTCTTACTTCTCTTCTTCTTCGGCGTTGATTGTCCGCACGCTATATTTAGTCATGCCTTCGTATTAAATATTTACGAATGCTTCTGGGTTAACGTCTCATATGTTGTACCCACTCGTAATTAAGTCGCTTTGAAGTTCATTGCCACACGCTATATCACTTTGCAAGTGCGCAATGTTGGAGACTGGTTGGTTCAGGTGGTTCGTTGGTCGATTGGTCAAATTAATCGGTCGGTCGGTCGGTCGGTTGGTCGGCTGGTTGGTTACTCAGTTAGTCGATTAAACGTACCGTAGGGGTATCGTTGTTGGTGTTGTGTTGCTGTTGTTATTGTTATTGTTACTTGTTTTTGTCGTTGTTTGTTTTTTTGTTGTTGCTACATTGCGTTATTGTTATTGTTATTATTGTTGTTTTTATGGCGGTCGTTAATATATTGTTTTTTACGTTTCGCTTTTAGTTGGTGCTTTGGTTGTTTTGACTTTTTCGGTTTAGTTGGCTTTGTTTGTGTTGTTGTCGTTATTGTTGTTGTTGCTGCTGTTGTTTGTCGGCTTTCTATTGTTGTTGTTTATTGTTCTTGACTTTAAAAAGCATTGTCCTTAAGGTCATCTTTCCTGATTATTTGGTTCGTTGGTTGGTTGGTTGGCTTTACGAGAATGTAGGATATGAATATGTTAATGATAATGATCCGGTTTTTCTGATCGGGTCGCGTTGAACTTTTTTTAAACAATACTAATTATGCATCGTGTAACACCATCGAGTCATGTAGTTTATATGTCTGCAATAAACGTGTCTGGATTGTCTGACAGTGCAAGCATTTAATTCTCCTACACATTCAAAATTACACACGTGCGCAAATTAATTAATTTGAATCTTTCCTTTTTCAAAATCAAAAAAAGTATAGGTAAAATTTTCCACAGATAGTGAATGTTCTTCAAGGTCATCGATCATCTGTATAAATGATTTTTATCATAAGATCACAAACAAAGAGACAGAGTATTTTAAATATTAATTAAATTCAATCCGAGAGAATTTAACAGATAATAATTCATTTATAGTTAAATTAAACTAAATAAGTAATAATTAAATAAAAATTAGACTAAATTAAACAACTAATAAAAGCATTTAACTAAAACTAACCAATTGATAAGCATATTAAATTAAAATTAAAAAAAAAAATTAATAATATTTGAATTGAAATTAAAATTAATATTACATTAAACAACTAATAATTAATTTAATTTAAATTTAACTGAATATAAAATAGTTGATTTAAAATTAAATTAAATTAGACAACTATTAAAGAACTGAAGTAAAAATTAAATTACATTAAATAATTAGCGATAAATTTGAATTAAAATTGATATTAATATATTGAATTAAGCAATTAATAATTAAATTAAATTTAAATTAAATTAAATTATGCAACTCATAATTGGATGGAAATTAAATTCAATTCAATAACTAATAGTTAAATAAAATAAAAATATAATAAAATTTAAAAAAACAACTATTTAAAAATGTTGTATGGCGTACAAAAATTAAATTAAATTAACCTAATTAATATTGCGCATTTGTGAAAATTCAAAAGTTGCAAAATAATTTAAGAAAACTTTTTGAATTAGTTGAACTTATTGAGAAAAGGACTTATTATTTTAATAAAATCAATCGGTGACTTTGTAAAAAATAATTTTAATTGAAATTTTTGCTTTTTTGGTTTTCAGATTCATTAAATTCTTTCGTTTTACAACTTTTTGCTATAAAAAAATATAAATAAACATTTGAAAAGAATTGCGTTTTAATTATATTTGATGCACCTTTATCGATTCATTACAATTCAAATTATTACACACTTTTTTAAAAATACAAGTTCTCAAATGTGATTTGGAGCAAATTAAATAAATGAGATAATTGGAAATCTCATTTGTAAATTTGGTTTAACCGGTTGGTTGAAACGTAATTTTGGGCTAAGTGTGTCGGTATAATAATTTCAATAATTTCAACTCATGGTTTTGCCAAAATAATTATTGTACAAATAAAATAAATATAAAAATTTATAAGCTATTTAATTTGAAAGTGGAATAAATACATTTAGGAAAAACACATTGATTTAATGGTTCGTAAAAGAAATTTTACAATATTTGAAAAGTCTTTCAAACTAAATTTACAGTTACAATCAAATTTCTTATTTACAGACACAAAACTTATATTATTTTGAAAAATGTGACACATATATTTTATGATGTATTACAAATTTAATAAAAATTGAAACCCACTTTAAAAAAGCGTAAATTTCATAAATGATTTAACGAATTATAGTCGAACACGTGTAGTCCTCACTTTCAAAACCCTCCAATTTGGATCACTAATTCTCAATTTATCAATAAGTTCTTAATTAGCCCGTCCGTGCTCATAAAATACTTCCAAATTCTTGATGTTTTAGAATCGATCTGTAATTGTTATTTTCTTGCTTATCTGAAACCTTTACAGTTCCAGATGACTAACCAATAAAAAAAATAAAATATTAAATTAAGGTAGAATAAATTTGAAATTTATTACGTAATTTAACCCGGTCGTAAAGTGGCTATACCTGTACAGTGACTATACCAATACCGGTACTTGGACTTCATTCTAAATAAGCTAGATGTGATATAGATAAATAACTTTCAATCATACTCTTAACAAAATGTTTACATTAATATTAAAATTTTTAAGAATATTTTTTATATATACGATTTTTATGTAAAAATAAATTTCGTAGATCACTAAACTCCATGTTCTAAGCATGAACATAATTTAAAGTTAAACGGAAGTTAAAGGAAGTCCAAAAAATAGTTGAAATAATCAAAGGTATAAAAGCACACGCATTCACCTGCATGCACACTACTCACTACCTTCCATTCATCCACGAATACATATACACGCACACACGCACACCCATAAACACACGCACACACACATGCAGGCACACAAACGCGACCACTCGCACTGAATGTCAAAGCAGCAATTGTGTGCCTCTTCTCGAGCTTTCCTTGAAATTCAAAGCAGGCCATAACTTTTATCCGATTTATTTTTTAAAGATCTTGCTGAATTTTTCGAGAATGCCCTCAAAAATTCTTCTAAGACACAAATATAAATTATTTTCGATAGTTTTTATTGCGCCTTTTATGCATCTCGTTGAATTATATTGCAAATACTTGAATTCTTAAACCACCAAAAAGAAATAAAAATATGTTATTTAATTATTATTATAATTTATAAATTGTGTGCAATCTGCAAATCCTATACGATTTCTAATAATTTTCTAATTTTTATAAATTTTGATTTCTAAAACAAACTTTTTGAATTTCTTTATTATTAAAAAATTATTTGCAATTTGTCAAAGTATTTATCAAACACCATTACGCACTGCCAACATACACTTGACTGCTTAGGCAGAGGTGTGTGTGTGTACGTGTGTGACTAGGTGTGTGTCTGGCTACATGCATTCAATTATAATTCCTGTGTATTGCAATTTTATTTGAACAACATTAACGTTATTTCGACTTGTCTTAACCATTTGCAATATTTGAAAATTTTCCACAAAAGAAGAAAACGGAATTTTTGTTTTTGGTTTTGTTTCTTGGTTTTCATACTTACAATTATTTCTGTTGCCACCAAAGAGCACATCGAACCTCTTAAAGTCTGGTCGGCCACCGAAAAATTTTCCATTTTGGTTAAGCACCTCGCGAATCAAGTCCAAGCTATTAACGATCAGACAACGCGTAGTGCCCAACGTTAGAGAGTAAATATCGCCGTATTGTTTGGCCAATTTGGAGAAAGTCTGAAATGGAACCTCATGACATCCCAGCTCTGACAGATTTCCTATAATTGGCCACGGCAGGGGGCCTGGCGGTTGTTTGAATACTTCAATCTTAATACTTTCGTCGTGTGACTCGATGATCTTAGCCGTTTCCAGGCTGTGATTGGTAACTCCTTTTTGCTTTCGCGACGATTTCTTCAAATTGTTTTTCACTTTTACAACTCTTACTCGGCGAACACATTCATAAATTACTTTCAAATACGCACCGAGGCAGATAAGCGCGATCACAAGCGTTAGAATGGCCAAAATATGACCCATGCTGATTCGTTTCTTTGACTCTTTCTCAATCGAATTGTAAACAGTTAAGCCCAATTGAAAATTAGGTTTAATTAAGTAAATTAATTCGTTACTAATGTTTTTAACATTTGCTAATTTTCTCGCACCACGACAAACCGAATTAAACGTATCGATTTTTTTATGAAGAGTTTGCTGATTAGTAGAATCAAATGCAGTTCACGTAGCGGTTTGTCCTTTCCCAATATGCACACACTCTAAGAAATCTCAACATAGACTGAGCTGTACCGTGTGGTCTTATTGCTTTTATATTGAGTTTTAAGTGGCGAGTGTTTTTGTCGGGAGGGAGACGAATTCAGCTTAAAGAAGAGACAAAAATCATAAACTGTCCGATCACTAACAAACCAATCCTACGGAAGCCATGCAAGCACGAATTGGGCCCAGCAGTTTGTTTCCCAGAGCGCTGAGCGATCGCAACGAGACCCGAAGAGAGTATTGCCCAAAATGTGTTTTAATGAACTAATGGATAGAAATCAGTTAAAGCTGTTAATGCACGCTGAAGCCGGTATGTGTTGAAGCCGGCTGATGCTGATGCTGCAACGCGATCAACAGGATAAAAGCGATTGATCAAGAACGGCGCGAACAAGAATGAAATCAAGCAAATAAATTTTGATTTTAATTTCAATGTCAGGTCCATTGATAATCCGTCCAACCATTTTACATTCAAACAGGTAGCAGGGTTTTTTTTGGATAATATTGAATGGAATCAAAAACCGCTCCAATATCGAGAACTCTTTTTTATTCCGGTTCTGATACAAATACGTCTCGCCCAATAACTGGTTGAAGTAGTTTTCTTGCAGGCGCGATCGATAAACTCTCACATTGTCATCGCTGCACCAACTGCATGTATTAAACTCTTTTATCTCACCAACACAGACAACCGAATATACTCGTAGCATCGCAAGAGCATGGGCGTAACATTTATCTAATGGATACAAATTTCTTATACTTTCAAATGCGATGCAGTGCATTTCCATCTAACACGAAGCTATAATTAGTGAAAACGTGTGCATGCTTTGAAAAAGGGATGCCAATTTTACATTTTTCCTAAATATTTCACCTTCAAATGTGTGTGCGTTCAAATTTTTACCTTGAAAAGTGTTGATATGCGATACATGTTTGAGATGTATTTTATTATTAAAATATATATTTTTATGAAAATAAGGAGAATTTTTTTTGAAAAAACTATTGAATAACGAGTGAATGAATGTTTCGAAAAGAATTGATATTTTAGGATTTATTTAAAACATTTGTAATAAAAGGTACAAAAGGATTGTAAATAACTTTGTGTAAAATCGAACAAATATCTTTTAATAAAATTTATATTAATAAAATATATAAAATAATTATTTTTAATAAAAAACATTTTTATGTTATTACAATTTCAATTTTTCAATATCAATAAATAATTTCAATTTTCTTTTCAAAAGAGATCAAGAAACACTTCTATAACAAAACTAGAGAGGGAGAGATAGAGGAGAGGGGGAAAGAGAGCAATTTAAACATACATTTTAATTAATAGGTGGAATAAAATATGCAACCTTTACACGTAAACGTCTTCGAAAGTAAAAATCTAAATATAGTCTTCCATATGGTGTCCTTCTATGATTCGTACAGTCTATGTGTACTCTTCTAACTATTTTTGGAGCATTCCTTCGCCGAGTTTAGATATCTAAGGTACTCCGCATTTTCCAGTTATTTTTGTTTTTACATTTGAAAAATTCAAATGAGTCGGAATGCATTTGTGCGGTGCGATGCACTTATGTGCATTGCCCTCAGAAAAATCCGATACCACTATTGATAGATGCGTGTGGTATTTCATATGAAATTATCACAAAGGTAATCTAATACTAATCTGATATATATATATATATATATATATATATATATATATATATATATATATATATATATATATATATATATATATATATATATATATATATATATATATATATATATATATATATATATATATATATATATATATATATATATATATATATATATATATATATATATATATATATATATATATATATATATATATATATATATATATATATATATATATATATATATATATATATATATATATATATATATATATATATATATATATATATATATATATATATATATATATATATATATATATATATATATATATATATATATATATATATATATATATATATATATATATATATATATATATATATATATATATATATATATATATATATATATATATATATATATATATATATATATATATATATATATATATATATATATATATAAACGACTACAAAATTTGCACCAATATTTTTAATTTATATAAAATATATTTTTATTTGTACATTCTGTATTTCGAATTGATCCATATCAAAAAATATATAAACAATTTTAATAAAACTGTTGAAATTTTAATAAAATTATAATTAGTTGCCAATATTCTAAGCTCGACAATTAAACCTCGGATTACTTTTCATAATAAGTATACTTTTGTAATGCATGGCATCTCCAATCGAGTCCATCCCATCGAATGCATAAACTGGATTGGACAAGTAGTGAGCGCGGTTGGGGATTATCTTTGACCATTTCGACGTTATGTCAAGTAACTCGAAAGGGAAAAGTTTCGAGGAATATTTTTACTCAACCCCTGGAACAAATCTTTACAGATAATGTCTAAGAAATTTATCGAAATATTGAATAGAGAAGGATTTATATATAAATAATTTCTATCTGCAATACAATGTATCTTAATTATTTAATTAGTTTGCCTTGGCCGCTTTGCCACATTTGCTGCAACATTTTTCTCTGAGTTTTTCACATTTCCATACCTTTCTTAAAATAAAAGATATTCATCAGGACTCCACACACGCGTATATATATGCATGTATATATATATATATATATATATATATATATATATATATATATATATATATATATATATATATATATATATATATATATATATATATATATATATATATATATATATATATATATATATATATATATATATATATATATATATATATATATATATATATATATATATATATATATATATATATATATATATATATATATATATATATATATATATATATATATATATATATATATATATATATATATATATATATATATATATATATATATATATATATATATATATATATATATATATATATATATATATATATATATATATATATATATATATATATATATATATATATATATATATATATATATATATATATATATATATATATATATATATATATATATATATATATATATATATATATATATATATATATATATATATATATATATATATATATATATATATATATATATATATATATATATATATATATATATATATATATATATATATATATATATATATATATATATATATATATATATATATATATATATATATATATATATATATATATATATATATATATATATATATATATATATATATATATATATATATATATATATATATATATATATATATATATATATATATATATATATATATATATATATATATATATATATATATATATATATATATATATATATATATATATATATATATATATATATATATATATATATATATATATATATATATATATATATATATATATATATATATATATATATATATATATATATATATATATATATATATATATATATATATATATATATATATATATATATATATATATATATATATATATATATATATATATATATATATATATATATATATATATATATATATATATATATATATATGTACGCAAGTATGTGCACTCTCATATATTTTTTCATCGCAACTAATAAATTTTAATAAAAAACTAACCCTTTATATTATTATAATAAAGTCTACCACTAGGTATGCAAATTCTTATGACTATATGGATCCTAATTGCTTTGGAATGCCAAGCTCATAGTATTTGCCTGATCCCTGAAAAACGTTTAAACTTGAAAGACAGGATGAAGTCCAGTGAAAGGATAGAATCAAAATTAGTCAAAAAAAATACTCCATTGGTCATTTTGTATTAGGCAACATTATTGATAATTTATTCAATAATATAATCAATAATATAATCGCTAAATTAAACATACAAAAATATCTTTAGATTTCAAATCAAACTTCTTAAGACACATTAAAATTCGATCCTCGTTCGGGTCTTTTGTTTGCACACATAAATTACAGTAACTTTTATTAATTTTTTTTTGCTTGAGTGGTTTTCTCCAGCTGCTTCCAGAAAGGGTTCAGACTATTAAGCGCGACTTATTTTCCTTATAAATCATATTCGGGAATGTAAAAAATTGTCGTTTAAAATGGAGGACCTACCCTACCTCTAAAAATATTCCGATAGATTTAGTGCTTCCGCAAAAAATGTGAAATTAAATGAATGAAATTAAATGAAAAATGTGGGATCGTAAATTTCACTTCGTAATTAAAATAACTGCCTAAGAAGAATTCTTACACCACATTCTGACAAATTAATTTTACACTAAAATGACGTAATTAAAAAGAAAAGAAATCCCTCCGATGGCCCACTGAATTATCGAACTATTAATAAAAGTAGGACATACGAAACAGGCATGTAATATTATTCAATATCAGCATTAAACAAATTACAGCAATCCTACAAATTTTATATATATCAAATTTCTACAATTCCCAAATTTTCAAAATATGTTTTTTTTTCAATAAATACCAAATAAAAAATATATAGTTGAAAATTTCAGAAAAATGTCAAATATTTTAAAATGTCATTCATGCAATAATCATAATGATCATTAACATAATTACTAACCACCAAAAAAAATTCAATCAAAGGAAATTCTTTTTTTATCGTTGTCTTTTATTATTTAGTTTTTTACGTTTTTTACAACGTTGCGTATTTTATCGAAAGGAAACCAAAGGGTACGCGCAAATTAGAAAAAGTATGCGATAAATTAAAAGGCAATTAAAAGGCATCAGCAATTTTTTAAGGTCCCAAAAACCAAAATGCGAACAAGGCAAGAGCGATCCTATTTCATATTGATGAGCAATTAAACGCTTAAGTGTGCCAACGAAATGTTGAGACTTTAGGAACGGTACCAAATGATACATATGTATATATACGGTACTATATGATATATATATATATATATATATATATATATATATATATATATATATATATATATATATATATATATATATATATATATATATATATATATATATATATATATATATATATATATATATATATATATATATATATATATATATATATATATATATATATATATATATATATATATATATATATATATATATATATATATATATATATATATATATATATATATATATATATATATATATATATATATATATATATATATATATATATATATATATATATATATATATATATATATATATATATATATATATATATATATATATATATATATATATATATATATATATATATATATATATATATATATATATATATATATATATATATATATATATATATATATATATATATATATATATATATATATATATATATATATATATATATATATATATATATATATATATATATATATATATATATATATATATATAGATTTGTAAAGTAAAAAAATTACTCTTGTTATAAAGTAATTCAAAGATATCCCCTTTTCCCTGTTTACGTAATTTTCTTAATAAACTATTTTTAATGGAGTGTATCTTAAATCAGAACAAAAATTATCTTATTATAATAGTTTGTCGAATTAACTCTTGATAATTAATTAATGATTATATCTCATAATATTAAAATATAATTCTTAATAAAATGCCAGCAACAAAATTAGACTAATTAAATTAAATTAGTAAAAAAGTAAAAAATCAAAAAAATCTGATAATTTAAACATAATTATATAAAAATAAGTAATAACTTTATTAAAAGTATTACCAATTTTTTATGAAAATTTTAATTATTAAGATATAAATATAAAATATACTCCTTAATAAAAAATATTAGAGTTGTTTGAATATGTTTGGAGTAAAAATAATTTCATTGAATTAAAAAAACTGAAATGAACCCCAAGCGAATATACATAAACACATTGCTACTCGGCTATTGCAACGTTGCAACATTACTATAACCATTTCGAACATCCTTATGGGTACCCTATTTTTGCATAAACATTTCCCCATACCAAAATTTTTTGTCATTATCTTTAATTATTGCCTTCAAGACAAGGACAGAAATCATCGCGAAATAAAAAATTCTTAACCAACGTTAAGCAATAATAATAAAGTGATCTTCAAAATTTTTAATTTACGTATGCGTGGGATTATACTTCCACATGGATTTCATGATCGATTCGAAATATGCGAAAGAGTCGTCAAAAAATTAGCAAAAAAATACAACGTTTTATGCCTACAGACTATTTATTTATGCGTACATGACGCTATATAAAAATGTTTCGTATGCCAGGCATACCCTAAATAAAGAACTCCTTTTTCAAATAAAATTTATACGCATATATATTTTCTAAGCTCGTAATTTTTGTTTTTTGTTTTTTTTTTAACAAATTGGTAATTTCGTTAGGAATCACATTAGTAAGACTTCAACTGTCTGAATAAACTGTTTAAATAAATTTTTGTCTTTATATTCATTTGTGACATCATTTACTTTTGTTCGGGATTAGAATTCTTTACGGGAGTGATGGAAGTCTGAAGGAATTTTAATTTATAATTTAAAACATTTTCAATAAAACATATTAAGGATACAAAATAAACAAAATGTTTAAGAGATAATATGGTTTTCTTTAACAATCTTATATTTTTGCTTAACATATTTTGTTGCTTTCTTGAAATGGTAAATTTTTAAGAGGTTTCAATATTCCTGCAGGATTTTGTCTTCCAATCATTTTATTTTTATTATTTATAACGTCAATCATTCAGAATAAACCGGAAAATCACCACGGCTCAATCGCTTTTGAAAAAACCTTGACTGTAAGAATTTTAATATCAATTTCGAATTTTATAATTAATTGTTTATATTGCATATATAAATATAGCGTTATCGTATAAAATCATTTTGCTATTGACCTTATTGAAATCGCATACTATAAGTATTTTCAATAGCAAAATTGACCGTCGTCACCACGGCCGACAAGACATGAAAGACATGAATTAATTTTTTTTTCAACTCTAAATAGAAAGGTTGTTCTTTAATTTTTTTAAAATTTTAGTCATTCCTTTTTTTCGTTTCTTAGACTGGACTCAAATTACAGCTAAATCATATTGCAAAATAAACCAAAATAATTGTCGTTTTGCGGCCACATAAAATTCACTGTGTCAGGTTTTGACCTACTGGATAGTGTTTTTTTTAACTGCCTTTCTTCTTTTTTCTTGCTTAGGAGGAATTGAGAACGGTTTCCCTTCAACAGGTCTGTCATAAAGTTGGCATTAATTGAGGAAGATCCTTGAGCTTCAGAGTAAATGTAATCGTAGTTATGATTTTGATAAAACCCCATAATTATCTATTTACATTAATGATGTTATTTTTACAAAGAAAGACTACAAAAAAACGACTTAAGCTGAATACGTGAGATAGCGCACATCCAACATCTTAATACTCTACCTTCAAATTAATAGAAAATGTTCAGTTCGGTTCTTTCGTTTGTAACAAAATGCCGAATGGATAGCATTTAGGGTACCATGAATTCGTCTTAAAATCAAACAAATCTTTGATGATGTTATTTGTTTTTTTACTATCAAACAAGTTCTCCCGTTTAGTCAAATTGAATAAAAAAAATGTCAACCAGAATCAGATCACAGACAATCTGTCTAGTTTAAAGAGACACAAAATACAATTGTAATGATTAATACAATAATAAAAATATGCGAGATGTATTTTTTGTTCATTACAGAAATATGGGCAATATTGTTCATACTTTTGCAGAAATATGGGCTAATTGTATAAAAAATGACGAATAAAGTATAATTAAGAGCATGACTTTTATAATTTGTATTTGTTGGATAAATACAAAATAATGAAACAGCATTAAAAGGTTCTTTATAGGAATCTAAAAAAAATTGTCTATAATTCTTATACGGTCACACTCACTTTCCTTTTATACATGCAATTATTCAACATCCATTCATATTAATTAGAATACGAAGCATACTTTTAGGAGGTTTTTATACGTGATCTGTAATATTCCAATATGAATCATAAACGGCACACATAAACACTTTAACGTACGGTTATAACGGATAATTAGCATCAAATTAGCATCATTAGAATCAAAAGCATCGTTACAATAACAAAAATTAAACAAATTATAAAGTATTTAAAGCTTTAATTGGAATTCTTTATTTATACAAAAATTTTTAAAATATAAAAATTTATAAAATTTTTATCAAATTTCATATATTTTTCCAAGGATATTTTCAAATTTTTTGTTTAGGTTTATCCTTCAAAACTATTCCAAAATATTCACTCCTTCCAAACTATAGAATTATCATAATTAAGGAAAATAAGAAATGTTGTGCATTAATTTATTTAGATTGGCAATTTTGTGGTATTCTTTAAATTTTACGATGTATACCGTGGCCCACATTTCGCCAATTTAAATTGTTTTGAAATTAAGGAATTCTGAGAAATCATAGCTGTTTGCTTTTCAAAAAATGCGAGCAGCTATAAATTTTTTATTTTTTCCAGATAATTCGTTACCGTTAATAACGAATGAACGGTGTATGACGTTTATTTTGGTATGAACTAATTGTACTTTTATTTCCGATTGCATGATTTACTTAATTTGTTAGTGATTGCACGGTTTTTAATTTTTTCCTTTTCTTTTTGTTTTCAATAAATCTTATAACATTTGCTCATCCATACAAAAACACCTATTTTTTTTTTGTAGGAATCACAAAACGAAATTGTCGAAACGAACTTTCATGGAAATTCTTGGAAATTGTATGTCGTGACTTTCATTTCAAATGCTTTCATGCGCATATTTTTTATATCGAACTTTCAAACAACTCCACGTGCTCGAAAAAAAGTAAGAAACAAAAATAAAAGTAATTCGTCGAAATAAACAACTCAGAACAATTAACATATTTTGTTTACAAAAAATTCAAAATTGTTCAATTTAACGGAATTGGGACGCGAATGACGTCCAGGCTTCCCAGAAGTGAGAGTCTTTCTCCTTTCAGTTCGTCTTGCTAAGAAGCAGAAATGAATTATTATTATTTATTATAATTTTTAAGTATTAGAGCCCTTTAAGGAATTTAAGGAAAAACATTGTTTTGTTTAAGGATTAGTGCCCTTTAAGGAATGTTCAAATTCTATCTCGTTTTACAAATGTAAACAATTAAACCGTTACTCTAGTTCCAACTCATTTAAAATATTCCACTTAAATATTCTGCACGAGTTTTAAATAAGAGCAGGAATTTCTTTTCGGTAAACGATGAAATCATCCACTTGATTTGTTTATGTCTCAAAAACATTCAGTGATAGAAAAAAATGCAGAACAACAAAAAAAGATCGGAACTTTCCTGAATGATCCCTAAATGAAATCAACACGGCTTGCAAAGTGAGGGCATTGCTACTGCCCAAAACTGACGCGTGTGTAGAATATTTGTCGCACCGGTTGGCCCAATTACGAGTACGGTTGGTACAATTTATTCATTAAAATAATTTAAAGTACGCTGTGGATGTCGATGATGATATAGTACGTGCGTTTTTGAATTGACAGCAACTGCTTGCTTCCTTATTATTTGTTGACTTTGTCTCTTTGGAGAAGGACGCCTGAAGACCATTTAGAATAAGAAACAATTTGTTTTCACACTCTTTACACGCATAGTGTACACAACTAACAGCTATTGAGATATAGCTGTGTGAAGTATATCGTGTATTACTCGTTTAGAGTATCAATTATAAATCAATTTGTCATTCAAGGTGTTTTCCAAATGTTTTAAATGTTTAATATTAGCAAACATACAAACTTATTCATTCATGCATATATAAAAAGATTTGAATGTATAGAAGAAATAATATTGATGAATTCATCCGTTACTTGGAGGATTATTAAATATGTCGAAAATGTATGAAGTAAATTTTAATACTATTGATCACTAATAAGATTGACAATCAATCTATGTTACAAAACATACTTATTACGTCGAGGGTTTTCTTAATTTCTAGTAAATTGTGAACTATTTCTTTCGCTAGCCATTTCCATTCCAGATGGCATCTCGATCCTTTCAATGCCAACAGACAAAACAACTGCTAGTCATCTACTTGCCAAAGATTTCCGGATTGTCATTCAGACTTTGATTTCAACTATTGGTCTCGATTATTAAAGCGTGTCATGATTAATTTCGTTAATATAAATAAATTACCAATTCAAATTTTTCTATAATTTTATGTTTATTATATTATTTTGCAATATTTAAATACCAAGGTCAAGAATAATATACGTGTACAGTGAATTCAATATTAGTGAATACATTTAAATACTTTTCCTCGCATGCACAAATTCGCTGCATCATCATGACGAATGTGCAAATATATAAATTTTTTATATATTCTAATCATTTAAAAGGATTTTATATTGAACATAATAATAATGGAAAAGAACTTTTATTATATTTTTATAGTTAGTTGATCAATCCCACAAAATGCTTCAAAACACTGATTAACGCAATTGGTGATTTTTTATAGCTTTAGCAGTATAAAATAAAATTGAAACTTTATTTCGAGACTTTTAGCGGTATAATTGATGGTATAAAGAAGCAAGAAATGTTTACATTGCAATTTGTCAAGCTCTGCTTCTAAATAATCTAACATTTCATTTCTAACGCACTTTCATGTTTAAACCACTCCCCTGCAGAGCGTTCAACTTTACTAAACCAAATCGAACTCAATTCGATATATAATTTCATCTAACTTCGCCTCAAATGTATATTCGCCTTCGCCTTAATTTATATATTCTTATTCCAATTCTGGCTATATTATCCCAAGTGCAAAGAAATTAGGATAGATATAATTGTAATCATTACCAAAAAACCCAAAAAAATCCTCTACCACGAAGTTAAAATCTTTCAGAAAAAATCTTAAACAAATCGAAAGGTAATAGTCATATTTGATAATTATATAAAATAATTTTTGATAAAGTAAATAAATATAAGTGGAAAAATATCCTAAATTATGTCATTGGCTAAGAAAAGCAATATTTTCTGATTAATTGAAAAATCAATATGACCAACTTGGTTTCGATTATATTATCGGTCAAGATAGTACGACATATAAAATGATATTTAGTCCACAATGAAATTATATGAATATGTTCATATCTTTTTTAAATAATTTATATACTAATTTTCTTTATGGATACCATTCGTTTTATACCGCATCGGCGGGACTTTGAAATTCTGAGAGAGCATGAATTGGATTTTGGACCTTTTTTTGTGATCCTTTACGTACTTTCGCTCGAACTTCTTCAGGCTTCTCCGGTCTAACCAATGGTTTCTTTTCGGGAGCTTTCATCTTCCAAACAACAATTGGAGACTGGAAATATAAGACAAAATTTTAGTAAATAAAGTGAACAGTTTTGTATTAATTTATATCAATATTAAAATATCACGTTTACGTTTTTACTTTATATATACTGTACTTACAGTTACAGTTCCTTGACGCGTGTACTTAGTAGACGCAACATATGAATATTTTACTGTAAGTACGACAGCATTCATCAGGTTTTTCGCTGCTTGAATCAGAGAGGTAGCGCTATCCAACTTCAAAGAAAGAGAATATTTTTTGTTTAAGTGTCAAGATAATTATTTGTTTACTATTGAAATGTTTGTTAATAAATTAAGTGTTGGAAATATGCTTGTTTGTAAAACATTTCAGAATTGGCTAATTGTTTGTCCATAATTGGAATTTTAGTTCACAGATATGTTTATGTAATGTTTGTTTCTGAGAGAAATGTTTTGGAAAAGTGCTTTTTCATAAATAAAATATTTGAATACGTTTGTTTACAAATGAAATGTTTAAGAATTATTTACGGCCCAAGTCTTTGCACATAAACGAAATCAGAAAACTAATAGACTAAATATGTGCGAATTATTAATTTATATATCGAATGCTTGGAATTCATCAACTTACGCCAGAAACAATTAGCTCGCCACTAATATTTTGAACGTCCGCTTTTACTTTAGAGGTAATTTGTATTTGATGGCAATACAAAGCAATACGTTGTAAATACGCAAGTAAATCCTTCTTGGTGCTGCTCTCTGGGCATTGTTCAGCAATTTCGCGTGTCAATTTATCAAGCTTAGTTCCAGCTTCCGAAATTTTTTTCGCTGCATTAATAACGTCCATGGTAGTCTTCAGAGGGCCTCTACCCCTAAACAATTAATAGATAATCTAATTTTTATAAAATTCTAAAAAAACCTCACAACTATGACAATATTTACCGTGTAAAATCAGTCATTTCCATCATTATCATACACATATGCTTGGCTAAGAATATAATATCATTTCCAGTGTCATCCCATTTAGCAACTTCAGAATCAAAGGTTAATTTCTCACGTCGGAAAAGCTCAACTTGTTGCGCAATCTTCTGTTTATCTTCTTCAGTCATTTTGCGCATTGCTTCCTAAAAGAATATAAATATAATCGTGAGTCCATAATTTGAAAATAATCAATGAAGTAGTTAGTTATAATTCCACTTACTCTTGCAGTACAAATTCCGCTTATGTCAGGATATTCATCGACAGTCTGGTCACCGGTATGAGCGCTTGCTAGATTATTAAAGAAATTTATTTAAATATGGTTTAAAATCCGTAAGACCTTGGAAAGGGCTTCACAAATGTGTTCATTTTTTATTTCATTTTATTAATTTTTTTATTATTCATTATTATTACGTGTTTATACATAACTAGATATAATTCCTTTGTGAAGCCTCTTATATATTAATAATAATAACTTATAATCGAGTATTGATTCGAAGGAAATGTGAAAGTAATGAGTCATGAGAAAATAATAGAGTTGCAAAAAATGCTGGCAATTGAAAAAATTCATAATATATTAAATTTTGAATTTCAGAAAAATATTTCAATAAATGGACATTTAATTATATGTAAGAGACGTTTACTTTCTTCTCCACCGAAACATACTTAAAGATTTATCTTTACTCCTCGATTTATACAAATTAACAGTTCCAAATGGATGTGTCTTGAAAGGACAAATTACGATTCTATATAAAAAACCGCGATGTAAATCGAAAACCAAATTCAACCTAAACTAATGTAATGAACAATTTTCATTTATAATTACTATAATACATTTTTTATGATTCTGTCTATGCTTGATGTAAATCAATTCAGAATTTAGAAACAATTTCACACAATAAAGAAGAAATCCAAACAGGTCAATATAGAAACGTATAACAAGTTGTAACAAAAAACCTTATCATATTGAAAAGTGCAGAGAAGTGGCAGTATAAATCGGGGAAAGGATCAAATATGAAATAAATAACAAATATTCAAGAAGAAAAATTACATCTACTACGTGTTTCCAAAGTCATATCCTCAACAGGTTCAAACTCGGTATCAGTGTCTAAATCTTCAGAACTCTGAAATGATAAAATCAACAAAATATACACAAAACCTAAACAATAACGTTGCTAAAGATAAGGCAAAAATATGCATTCAAAGAATAAAGGAAACAAAAGAGTTCTTATAAAATTATTCTATTGCCATCGACAAAATAAAATCTTTGATGATTTTTGAGCGAGAAATGCAGGACATGATGATGAAATAATAGATTTTTGGCTACATTTTGCTTACATTTACTTCTGGTTTCCGCATTATACAGATCATCAAAATCTATATCATCAGGATCTAACTCATCTGCTTCCTTTTGATCAATATATCATCATTAAGTTTTATCAGTTACAAACGTTACATTATCAGATGTCAGAAATCAACAAAACAACTTACCCTATTCATTAAAACGGCTCTTCGTATTTCACGAACTCCATCATAAACTAAACGGGATGCATCAATAAAATCATTCTCGTCGACTTCTTTATTAATATTCGAGGAAAGGGCATCAACAGCAGTATCAACCCGCTGATCAAATTTCGACATCACTTTAGAAAAAAACAGCTTCGATACAATGTTTGAACTATAATTAAGCTATCACTGTGACTTACCCTGATCACGTAATACTTTAACTGCTTCTAATACACGTTTCGTGTAAATACAAGGCTCATAGTTATCCATTTCAGCTTCTACGACATTGCATACACGCGCCGAACGCCCCTGGATGGCTCCTGCCGTGGTACGTAAATCCTGTGCGTCACCTACTTGCAGAGCCATCACACATTTATTCACATCTTCCAGTATATGGTTTTCAGAGACAGCCAAAAAGTCATCTATAGTAGTAATATCATCAACAGCTTCGGTCAAAATACGCACTTGAACTTCCCAAGCCTGGCGGTAAGCGGTCATATTCTCTTGCGCTACTTTTGAGTTCGGACGAACAGTCAAAATTGATGCTGCATTTATAACCTGGGGGCATAGGCTTTCAATCTGAGCAGCAGCATAGCGAACCATTTTGACACCATCTTCATTGTTCGACATACTACACACCAGATTTGCTACCTCAACTAATTTCTCGGCATGTTTTGTGAAAATTTCAGCTTTTTCTCGAACTTTTTTTTCATTACCAGTTTTTGCTGCCTCAATTAGATCAATTAAAGGCGATGTGGTTTCGAGGAATGAATCAGAAACATGATCTACTACCGCTTTACGCAATTGTCTTCTTAAGTCTCGGGTTTTTCGGCACATCTGATCAATCGCTCGATCAAGACCAGGACTATTGTCTTTTTGTCCCATCTGCAATCGTATAATCAAGATATTATAATTGAAGCGGAAGTTCACGATGAGATAAAACTTGTGTAATAATTGATACATTCTATTGGAGAATTGATACAGTTGGAGAATTAATTAATTATCAAGAAGATAATTCCGGCTTTCTAATAAAGCCTCTAATCCGTATTAGTTTTAATGTGTACGAGACACATACTAGTAACAGAAGTTGATTACATGGTGGACTTACGTTCGACATGTATTCAGAAAGTAAATCCTGAAGCGCTTGACGAACAGCATTACATTCAGCTACAATCCGTTCACGTCGTTCATCACGAGTACAATCAGCATCAGCCATTAAAGCAGCGGCGCTTATAATACTTTCCAAACGTTCCTCAAGCAATTGACGTGAACGTTTCTCACTATACGTCAAAGGATCCATTACGATTCCTTCCTGTAAGATATTTATAAAATTATTATAAAAATGTTAAATTTCGTTTTATAAGTTTCCTATACGGACATCAAAATCATCCAAAGCTGCAGCCAATTCACCAGCTCCACTATAAATATCCGTAGGCTGGGATGATTTGCCCTGGGCTACATCGCTAATTGTATTAACTGCATCGCACACTTGCTTAAGTATGAAATCACGATTAACTTTTGCCAGATCCAACTCCGGATGACGCACATACACTTTGGATGCAGTCAATAGCATTGTAGAATGTTTTTTTAGCATTGCTCGTGCAGCTGCTAAATCATCCCGTAACTGAGGATCTTTTAATTCCTGCTGCCTCTTTGCGGCTTGTTTAATTAATTCTCCAGCATTTCGTCCAAATTGCTAACAAAAAAATGAATGAAATTATTGCACTCAAAGTATTTTTTTACATCTGAGTAGACCAAGTAGACGACAGTTTCGAGGTAATTTTCACTTACTCTCATATTGTCCATGAGTTCGTCCTGGCTTGAAGCGTTCTTCAATTTATTTAAATCATCTTCAACAACGTGAAGAGACTTTAAAAGCAAATGTACATCAACCATATCAGCTAAGATGAGAAGTCTGGTGACGGCAGATAGAAGATTCCGAGCTGCTCGTACCATATTACCACGTTTCAATGAGCTACAAGGATCCTCAGAAAATTCCCTAGCTGCAATACTCATGGCGTCGCCTGTCTTACGAACTTCATCAACTGCTGCTAACATTTCTTGAGTTATATCCGGATTCTCATACGCAATTTGTTCTCCTTTCTGAATAAAATTTTCAGTCGCTTTCTCAACAGCTGCCACCAAAGCACTCGCACGCTTCGATTTACCTAATGCAAAACATAATAGCGATAATTGAGTAATGTGTACAATTGTATGAACTAATAAATCAAACGATTATAATCACTAATTAAATATGCACGTAATTTCATTAAGACCGTCTAGAATAAAAAATGCACCTACCCTTCTTTTTCTTGCTGGGTCCTTTTGTATTAACCAATGTGGTTACTTGCAACACCAATGGTTCCAACGTTTTCTCCACTGACATTGTGCGTATCTCCAAATTCTTGGGATCCCATTTCATGGCGATCTGTCCAAAATCCGAAAGAGTTCCCATAGCTTTCGACTTCTCAGGAGATTGGATTCAAACCAAAATTCTTCTCAATTTTTATTCCTTACTTAGGAATTACAAGTTTTATCCGTGAAACTGAGATTGATTGGTAGCAATAATTAACTAATCTTTTCTCAGTAAAAACGCCTTAATTAGTATTTCATTCAGTGGCAGCAGATACACACAACTTTTCTGACCTTTACATTTGTGAGGTATGGATGGGAAATTCTTTGTTGCTTTTATAAGGGCCCGTTTAATTTTTGAAACCTCTGTTACCGATTATTGGCAATATAATTACTATTATTCCAAACTTGAATCACTAAACTTTCCAAATATCTGGAATTTCAAGAAATATCGTACTCGGCAGACTACAGTCAAAATTTTATACTGCTTTTTTTTGCTGCGCTGCCATAAAATTATAAGGCATTACCATCGCGAATTAAGTACTTGACACAGGGTGCATTTATCATTACTTCTGACTTACATATTTCAAGAAACACTGCCATTCGCTGATACGCAGGATAAATTTGTTTTATTTCTTTATATATACTCGCTCAAGCAACAGCTTTCTATTCTTTTCATTTACCTCTGCCACATGAGTAATTAGACATTTCACTTTGGTCGATGAATTTCTACGTCTTTGTAATAAAAATAATCTTTATAATAAAAATTGTCAATTGTAATGAAAAAATTCTACAAATTGTTTTATAGTCCAATTAGTCTAGACGTAATATGACGGGACGTTGATGGAGTTGTTAATATGCTAAGTACAAACACTAGTTTCATTTCGTGTTCGTTGAGTACCACCGAGAAACCATGCGACCCGCTCTAATCCATACGTTTTACATAAGAATCATAAAGAGTGTAAATAGCGGAAACGGTCTAGTAACCTGACGGATAGAACCAAATATTAATGAATTAATAAACACATGTATTAGTCGTGGTTGAAGTGGCTATCACGTCACCTTACATTATGTCTAGAATAGTTGAACCATAACATTTAACGGATGCGCTCAGTTTTTCTTTTCTCAGTTAATCTCTGGCGCTGGCTTGTGAAAAGATAGTTGGTTCACGCTCATTATATAATTTTTTTCTTAGCTTTGCAATTTTTTAACTTAATCTTATATTTTCCTATTAAGACTGTTGTCTTGTTTTGTTATTTTCCAATTACAATTTATTTTAATACGCATTATTGATATACTTCTGTTATAAGGAAGGATAAAAAATTATGTAATTATGAAGAAACGTAAAAACCGTTAAATTTCGTAACTGGCAAATGACCCTATAGAACTTTCATTAAGATAATTTCAATTTAAACGCACTCAATATAATCAATTGAAAAAATTACATTTACTCAGTCTTAGATACACGTGTAAGTAAATAGATAATGACCATCAATTACAACTTAATCATGAATGTTAATTCAATAATTATTTACATTTAAAGGATCTTACATTAGTTTAGAAAGTAATTTATCAATTTTTAGTTGCTCTTTTCAAGAAAATCTTAAATTAAATGAAAAAAATAATTGCAAGTATTAATCAATGATATCATAATGTTAAATTAACTTCATTTCTCGTCTATACTGTATGTTAAATATTTATAAATATTTTACTTGTTTAACTAATGAAGAATAGAATCACATTCATGAGAACAATTAATACAAAATAATGAATTAATTCATACCCAGAACATCATTATAGTTTTCTAGAATAAAATATAAACGCGTATAATCATTTAATTGGACACTGTAATAGTTCTTGGTGTAAATACCAGTGGAAACGTTTTAGCTGGTAGAGCAATACAAGCTGGATAAATTTTAATTGTTTCACTATCTTTGCAACTGACATCGTATTTTTGCACTATATTTGCTAATAAAATAAAACCAAAGCCACGTACTAAATTCTGACCTATACATGTCCTTTTACCCACGCTAAACGGTAGAAAATGAGGAATATTTTTCTTGACACGTCTTATTTTGGTGCATTCACCCATTTTCCTTTTACCACTTTTCAACGAGGAAATATTCATATCCTGGCAAATGGAGTGTCGTGATACTACACTATTTTCCGAAGATGAGGATTTTAGTGTAATTTCCTTATCAAGTTCCACACCCGAATCTGATCCCTCCGAATGACGACGTGCGATATCGTTTGGAATTTTTAGTGAAGAGCTGCTAACATCTTCCAAGAAACGTTCCGGATTGAATAATTCAGGATTATCCCAGTATTGGTCACTTGTGTTTAATTTATAATTATTTATAAAAACAATAGTGCCTGCCGTAACGCCAAAACCGGATATGACACAATCCTCGGTTGCAACATGTGGAACAATGGGCGACGAGGAATAACGAAGGGTCTCAAAAATAGTTGCTAAGGTATAAGGCAACGCATCCATATCGTGAAGTGTTACACATCTAGATCCATTGTCAGTGACTGAATCAATTTCTCTCTGAATTTGGGCTCCAATTTGGGGATTTTTAGCAATATACGCCAGTGCTAACATTACCAAATTACCAACAGCAGAATGACCACCGATGAAATCTTCTAGCATAAATATGATGGTATTTCGTGAAGCCGTCCGATCTTCTGCTAAACTCTTAAGAAGAGCATCAGTAAAATCTTTTTCGGGTTCATCGATATCAATATTTCGCTCTCTTTCGTTAATTACTCTCTCCAGAATGAATTGTCGGATCGTTGTTGACCAATTGATAATTTTCTTCATATGACTATTGTAGAACGGTGCCAGCCAAGGCAAAAGATCCACAGCATATCCTTGATTAATCTCCCAAAATATTTCATCGAAACATTCCACGATCTTTTGAAAGTTATTGTCATTGTAATCGAAACGCACCGAGCACATGTACTGACAGAACATATTGGCGCACGCTTGCTGTATTAATTGCTTGATCGCGAACGGCTCTCCGGGCGTAATACTCTTTGAAAGCCTGTCCATAAACTCTTGACTTTCGAAGCAGCCAATGGTAGACATCGTCACGAAATAGCTCGACGAATCGCGTGGCGAACAGTGACGACGAGCAAGATTACGACGCTTCTGCTGTAGTTGTGACCAATCGCATAAAGCCAATGCTAAAATCAATTAATATTTCATAAATTAAATTATTAAACTATTTCTGTTTTTCTTGATAAAGTCTTTTCAGCAAAACAAATTTTTCATATATAAGTTTCCAACGAGAAACAACAAATTAATTCCTCACAGCTCCCATAGTTTTCTTTTTTTTTATTGTTTAAATATTTTCAAAGAGAAAATATGAATAAAATTGATAAATAACAGGGTGAAATTTATAATTAATTGAATGAAAATAGTTAATTTTTAAATTATTTTACTTTAATTCCTAATATACTATAATTCTGAGTCTAGTTTAAAATTCGAATATTCCCATAATTCAGAAATCCAATAATATAATTTAACCATATTTATGGAATGCGATAACATGACGCTTTGAGCAGATTAGACTGCCTAAAAATATGCTAGATTTAATTAAAAACAAAAATGAGAATATGGATCAACCTGTTCCAAATAGCAGTTGATATTTTACTTTGAATTTTGAAAATGTGTTATGGAGTTGTTTCTAAAGACTAATTACCTTATTAATGTAATTGCATATGAAATTTAATTTTTTTACGAACTTTTCCGTGAAATTACTAAATTGAAACAAATGTTTTTTTTTGTAAAATTCATTTAACACATAAAGAGATTTGCAGTTTTTCATTTACTGTTACTTATTTTAAATTCAGATTTTAAAACTTACAGTTGTTGCGGTCGCCACCAAACAGTTTATGATAACGTAGAAAATCCGGTCTGCCACCAAAAAATTTCCCATTCTGATTAAGAACTTCTTTGATCAGTTCCAAATTATTGACGACGAAACAGCGGGTCGTTCCCAGAGTCAGTGAATAGGCATCGCCGAATTTTGCGGCAAGTGCGTTGAAAGCCTGAAACGGTGCTTCATAACGACCGAATAGAGCTAAATTGCCAATGATTGGCCAGGGATACGGTCCCGGAGCTTGCGAATAACTTTTGACTGTTGGTTTTAGAGTATTTTGTACACTTCCGTTGGAAGGAGATGCCACAGTAGTAATAACCTTTGCTTTGCGGAAGCAATTATAAAGCACTCGTAGGTAAAATGTAATCAATAATGAAATAACTGTTACTATCAGGATAATCGGCACTGAAAGCATTGTAATCGATTGTAATAAGTCTTTACTATAAAGTCACTACGATGTAATGAAACAATATTCAGAAACTAATACACGTGTATATACACACACAATTGCCGCTACGCAAATACTAATAAAAGACTGATACTAAAGTTTGGGGAATCTTGAATGATATCTGAAGTGATCTGTGTCTCCTTGTTCGCGTACCTTTGCAAGTTACCAAAATTCTTAACTGAGCACTTTTGGTTCTTTGCGACGGCTTTTATAGGTGGCGGCAACGATTGCTCAGAGTACTGACGATTGACCAGTTTTCGTACGCGATCTACCGTGATTCCGTGTTCGTCTTGATCGAATTGTTTCTTTCCCACAGACAGTTGTAATAATCGACTGACTGACTGACAAGCTTGCTCGCTTGCTCGCTTACCGACAGGCTACCGGTGTTATTGATGTTAGAGCAGCGACGTCAATGTTGTGAATGACGACGTTAGCGCAGAGCTAACGGCAGTAGCGATAATACCAATGGAATTATCACAGGCACGCGAGAACAATACACTAGTGGTAGTAGAAGGGTTGCAGCAGAAGGCAGAAGACTCAGCCGACTAATGATGTTATCTCAACATAACATACAATAAAATAAAAGCGTTACGCTCTTACGTGCATATCGTACGTGGGTTATATGCACACGAACATATGAACGGACGCGCATACGAATACATAGAAACGTCCTTACACTCACTTCACTTTCATATACGTTTGATAGGAAGTGACAAATAAAGTGGCAGCGAGCTAATGCGCTTCGTTCTGTCCTGATAGCGGCGTATTCTCTACCACAAAATCGCCGTCTCCCTTTCCTTGCTTTCTTCTTATTCGATCCAAATTAATCGAGACAGTGGTCCACGACGACGATACATCATTGAAATTCACATAAAATGTTGATCGTCTGCCGTCGAAGCACTTGCACATTTCATTATAGGCATATGTGCCTACATAAATGTGTGCATGGACGTGCTCATATTCACACATACATACGTACGCAATTTCGAATCTTCGTTGTCATCGATTGCCGTCGGATGTTCATCGTTATGAAAATTTCTTTATTTGCAGAAACATACGAGAAAAAAACATACATGCATGTACATATAAATATGTTCCTGTTTTGATGATATGGATTATAACCCGAAATTTGTTGTTGGTATTATTATTGTTGTTTTTTTTTTTGTTTGGAACTCTGATAATCATAAAAAACAATTCAAACGAAAGTAATGGCTGCGACAACTTCGAACGATTTGACAGGATGCAATTACGTTCTCTGGGATGAATGAAAACGAAATGAACTTTAGTAACGATCGACCCTTTATCTGAAATCCTGCAATCGTTAATTTCCAATAATTTTTTGATAATTGTTTTAAAACTTTATCTAACATCTTTCAATCGGTTAATACTGGATAAATTTTACTTAAGAAATTTTTTTTTTCTTATGAAACTACGAATTAAGAAAGCATTAACTCTACCAAATTTATTAAGCGTCGTAAGAAATTTGTATTTTATTCAAATAGATTTAGATATTAATAAATAGTACTCAAATTCCTGACAGTTATTTCCGCATAAAGGTTTGTCTATGAAATACTAAAGCTATTTTATAAATTTCGTTTCTTTGTAATTTCCTCTAGAAAAATAATATTAGTTTATTTAAAACTTCATTCAATATTTATTCAGTTAATAAAATCAAATCAATTGCCATTATTGAAAATGCGTTTGTTTTAAATCTGATAAAATTGTTTGCCATTTTATTTTAATACGAAACCGAAAAAATAAAGTTATGAAAATTAATTCAAAGCTATTCCGTAAGCGACGTTTCTTCAGACGTCACAGGACGTCAAATTCTTTTCACATAAATAATTCCTTTCCTTTTTACTATCCGCGATTAAACTCTCGTTTCACACTGTTTTTCAATTCTGGCAAAAATTCAGCGCACAAACCGTTTTCAAAGAATAAATTAAAGCTAATCTTCAATTAGCATCCGGTCATAGCTATCCCGACGGAGCGAACGGAAGCGGAGATAAGTGTATCGTAATCACATTTGAATAATTTCAGAGCTGGTGGTTGTGAGTTTTAATAAGTTTCAAAAAAAATTCACCTGAACATCCAGTCGTGGAGAATATTGAATAAGATTTATTTTGATGCGCATGTGGAAGTAGGGGAGGAGGGTAAATGCGTCATTAGATGGCCGTCTTGAGAGAGTCGTAGGCACTCCTTGCATTATCACTTATACAAAATTATATGGTTCTTATATATTCTTTAAGTAATACGTGACCTTCTAATAATTTTTCTATAAAAGGTGAATGAAATTTTATTTCATTTCAAAAAAATTTATTTCAATTTAATTTTGTCAAATATTTTAATTTAATATATTTAATTTTATGTTTAGGATTCAAGGTAGGTGTGTGATCACGGGCGTTGTCATGAAGGAGGAACACAATCAGGATCAATTCAGCGCACAATTTTTCTTTAATTGTCTTTGCAAATTGTTCATAATAGTTGCGTACGATGATTTGATAGTGATAACGTATGACTTTGATAGTGTGAACTCCACTAGTAAAATCCTCTTAAACTCCCAACGTACTGTGGCCTTGATCGAAGAAGTAACTTTGAATTCCTTCTGTTGATTCGTGCCTTCCGACCCCATTGATGTTTGCCTAGTTTCAGAGTTATGGCAATGAACTACCGTTTCATCTCTAGTAATTCTACTAAATCTATTTGTAATTATTGTAGTGGTTCTAGTAATTCATGATCTCTAGTATTACTACTAATTATTATAATCCTGAAATCTTCAACTCCGTCTCCGGCAAAATTTATACTCTCGTATGGTAACACCAACGAAGTAAGTATTCAGGGTGCATGCATTCCTAATAAAGAAAACCCGATAACGATAAACAGAATAATAATAATTTTCGAAATGTGTTCATAACAAAAATTATCATTCACAAGTTCGAAAAGCACATAATTATTTCTAAATGTTATTCTGCATAAACACCAAACGATGAATACATCTGAAATGTCTCAACACTGAACGTAATATTGTGCAATTATTATTTCTGCTCAATCCTTCTTTAATATAATGGATGGATGGATGGTTGTTTCAAAGCCAAGGAATAAATATAGCGCCATTTGCATTATGCACTCTTCCACACAGACACACATACACACACAAACATAAGTGGATTTTGTAATACATTTGAACATTCTTAATTCTAAATTAATCGATATGATTGACCACAAATTTGCTCAATCGAATTCGCAACTATAGTCTTCAATGATGAAATTTTTTTGTCAAGAATTCCGTAAATAATTCATTTACATTCGCGTCTTGCATGTCCGTTACGTTCTTCCCGGAATAATTTACCCGGCACGGCCAGAAGTCGGCAGACGTTGTGATTATTGAGTTCATCTCGAACAAACGAAGCTACTTCTAATGTATATATATATATAAAATATATTTTAATATTCAAAAATTCTAATTTCACAAGCATGAAAATGTTTTATTAAAAAGTATCGATGGCAATCTGATTTTTGAATAATGGTTCAATCGATAGGCTTGCAAAAATTGTGATTTTCCGCAACTAGTCGTGTGTACTTGTGCACATCATTGCTCTAATTTAGATATATATATATATATATATATATATATATATATATATATATATATATATATATATATATATATATATATATATATATATATATATATATATATATATATATATATATATATATATATATATATATATATATATATATATATATATATATATATATATATATATATATATATATATATATATATATATATATATATATATATATATATATATATATATATATATATATATATATATATATATATATATATATATATATATATATATATATATATATATATATATATATATATATATATATATATATATATATATATATATATATATATATATATATATATATATATATATATATATATATATATATATATATATATATATATATATATATATATATATATATATATATATATATATATATATATATATATATATATATATATATATATATATATATATATATATATATATATATATATATATATATATATATATATATATATATATATATATATATATATATATATATATATATATATATATATATATATATATATATATATATATATATATATATATATATATATATATATATATATATATATATATATATATATATATATATATATATATATATATATATATATATATATATATATATATATATATATATATATATATATATATATATATATATATATATATATATATATATATATATATATATATATATATATATATATATACATATATATATATATATATATATATATATATATATATATATATATATATATATATATATATATATATATATATATATATATGAAATTGTCACAGAAATTAGAATTAAAATATTAAAAAGGACGGATAAGGTGAAAAAACAAGAAAAAATTTGTCAATCATGATTCTTATGATTACTTAAAATTTCAACAATTGTAATGTAATTTAGAACTGCAAAACGGTAAAAAAATCGTAATCAAATATTTAATGGTGATAAACTCCTTCAAGGTAATGAAGAACTGCTGCTGAAAGGACTGCTTCTCTGCTTCAGTTGTAACGACTAGTCAATAATTATTGAGCTTTTTCGAATTTGATATGTAATAATTCTTAGGTTAAATATAATCTATATCCTCTGTAATCTACTCCTTGGCCTATATTCGTTAACCTTTCCCTTGGCAGATGCTTATGCCGTTTGTATTATCCATCCTGTTTTGAATGACGAACGAATAAATCATTCTATCTAAAAATTCGTACTGTTTCATCTTCAGATCTGTATCTATTTATTATGTGAATAATTTAGCATTATATCATATACACTATAAATAAGTCCGGATGGATGAGTTACAATTGAATCCAAAGTTCAGAATCCAATCAGAGAGAAAGAGAGGGATAATGTACTCTTATTATTCTTGGGAGAAAACAATTCAGATCAAACTAAATATTCCTTTAAAAATTTCAAATTTCATTATAATTATTCAATTAATTCCGGTTTGCTCTAATTTCATTCATTATTAACGTCTCTGGCTAGGACGGTTTAATCATCGCTTTCGAATCATCGAATTGTTACTTTTTGAATAGCTATTAATGAATTACCTTTAGCTTAATTTGCTTTTTAAATTTAAATAACATTTTTTGTCTAAAAAGAGCATTAACATAATTAATTATGAATTAAAACTCGATTTGTTCATTGGCTTGTCCTACAGTAGCGGCGTTGACGAGCCCTTTCAAGGCGTTACTTTTATTACCTTTTAACACTTTTTTAATTTCATTAAACAGTGTCGTTATGCATACTCGCATATAGTCATTCATTATAAACCCAAAACTATAATAAAATGCAATAATTGCAGATGCAGATGCATAGATTCAAAAACGTATATGAATATGAATATGATTACTGTTAATACAGCAAAATTGAGAATAAATAAAAAAATTTTAGTGAATCAGTTTAAACGATATTAAGATTTTTTTGTTATTTTTATTTGAGAAGAAAATCGTTTTGGAGAATATTTAGAGAACAATTAAATTCCAAGCGAGAATTTATTCAATTACGTCGTCATTCAAAACATTTTAGGATGAGCTTATATATTTGATCGCAATTTATGTTTATACTCGTACACTTAATGTTTTTTCTCATGACGCTATAAAAACAACAAACAAGTTGTAAGAATTTTAAACATTATATACAACACTTTTCTACAAGCTATAAAATCATCACATCTATATTGTCATTCTATAAATTGATTATTACTTAATTATTACTAAATGTTATCTAAAGAAAGCTTTCAAGAAACCGGTAATACAACAATTTTTTGGTTACTCATTATAGAGAATTTTTATTATTTTTATACATAAAAAGAAAAAAAATAGTCTAGAGAGAGTGTTTTGGGTGAAATGTACGAGATCAATCGTAGTACGTGGAATAATCTTTTAAATACGTCGTCATTCTAAAATTCTAAAATAATTGAAGTCAGACTTATTCATTTGATCATCGGGTATATATGCGTAAGTATAATTGAGCAAATGTAATTCGCAATATTTTGGGGAAAGCCCTGAAGAAAATTACGTATGAATGTAATAATTTTATATAAATATATTGCACATATTTTACTCAATTTTTTAGGATTATTTTAGCGTATTTAATTCACAATTGTTAGCAGTGATCCTGTAGATGTATTTGGTTTAATAATTCGGTCTCAAAATCCAATCGCCTTTTAACGAGGCAACAAATTGGTTTTAGGGAAAGAAGAACGAAACCGAATTTATGCAGGCGAACGAAGGCGTAGCTTTTTTACCCTGCTACCGTTTCTTGCTGTACAGTATTTTTATTGTACACTTTTATTTTTATTGTAAAGGTATTTTATTGTATAGTCTCTTTATTGTAGAGAGTTTTTTTTTTTTGTACAGTTGTTTGTTTGTTGTACAGTCACTTTATTGTACAATTTTCTAATTGTACAATGTTTTAATTGTACAGTTTTTTATTGTACACACTCCTTATTGTAAAGTTTTTATTTGTGTAGGTTTTTAATTGTACAGTTTTTTTATTGCACATTAAGTAAGAGTACTTTCCTGATTTAATCCGTGATTTTAGTGCAGATTTTTTATTATCAGTAATAGTAAAAAAACAACAAAGTATTTATTTTTAGATTTTCCTTTTGTTTCAATATATAAAAATTAGCTCTTGTTTCTGGCTTCCTTCATTGCGATTTCTTCTACAAATTGGCTTCAGATTTATATTAAAATAAGCGAAGTACTCTAATTAACTCGCGTTCTAATTCAATTCTGAAAGCATTAATCAACTACTGAATCTGATTTGATCTGATTTGATCTTTTTTTTTTTTGGTTGGTAAGGGACGGGGTGTAGTAAATATAATTAATTCTCTATTCGGGATAAAATAGGGCACACTTTCATGAATAACAATTTTGTATGATGGCCTTTAGAGTGGAATAAGGGTAAGATAGACAATATAATCGAATTGTATTTAAATTTTAATCATGATCCCATTAAGGAAAATTACGAACATTTGCGTATGACTTTCACAATATTGTATAAAGGCAATAAAACAACGAAAGCAGATTAAACAAAAGATTCGAAAATAAAAACGATTCTCCCGATATAGTCCTGGCAACCGACTGGCTGAATTGAAATTGACTTGCTAGCAAAATTTATGCTCTAATTATCAATTCTGGACGCGATTTTCTGGACAATATATTGCACATAATAGTAAAACCTACGCTTGAATACGAGTACGATATTCTGCCAAATGGGATTATAATAAACGCAAGAACAAACATTTACCAAAAGTTTGATGGAACTTTTTTTGTTTGATTTTTTGTTTGAATATTCGGGAATATGTATCACGTAATTGGGCATATATAATAGAGTACATTAGTACATCATTATTAGATATATTATCACCATCTAACACCTCTCTCTCTCCCCTCACCGCTATCTCTGCAAAAGTAATAATAAAAGGCAAACAAAAAAGTTGCCAATAATTTTAATTGCAAAACAAAGACAAATGAAAAATATATGTAAGCGAGAATGTATTTTTGAAGGAAGAGCAATCTACATATATAACTAACTACTAGAAATTTCCATCTAAAAGCTATCTTTACTTTAAAATATATCTGTTTAACGATCGGAATTTGAAATTCGAGTTGTCCGTTTTAACCCAGATTAACTGACGATACTTGGCTAATATTGGTGACTACCAATTGTAATATGTGTTTCCTGAGAGATTTTACGCTTATCTTGTATAAATAAATTCCAATTTTTCGTCGTTATTTAATATGATTGATTTGATTTGGTTTATTGACTAATTAGTATTGGCAAATTTATAAAAGTATCATTATCATGATAAACAAAAAGTGGTTTCCAATTTCAAATGCAATTCTCGCTTGTATGCATTTATTCTAACACGCACACTTACAAACAGACAAATACACGAACAAACACACGCTATACAACACACACACACATAACACACACACAGGCACACATACACACTACACACATATACACTACACACACTCCACAATACACACACACATAATACACACACTACACACTTTGGCTTACACGCACACATACGCACACTACCCACCTCCCCTCCAGAGGACACACATCCATACTACACACACACTCCACAACACTGATGCACACACACATACTACACACACGCACACTGCACACATACATAAGACCAACACACAGCCATACAAGCACGCTAACTCACACATGCCCATTCCACGCCTGAACTCAAACTCGCGAAAATAAAAGTGATCATCCCTGAACGATGAAGAAGACGGCAGTTTGCCTAAAGCATATATGTGTCGTATATCTATTTCCCATGTGTAGGTATCCTCATGTATACGATATGGCACATTGGATTATGGTAATCTTGTTGGATCTAAGCCCAACGGCGTCATAATTGCTGACGAAGGCGCCGACAGCGGCCACCGTTTTTTTATTCTTTTGTGAATGTTTCGAACAGAATAAATTTGAAAATGTCTAAAGAATTATATTACTCCTTCAGTTGCTCACAGAAATCGATCCGAATAGTCGGTCGTCTTCATTTGTCTAACACGCGACAAACTCCACACACAGCCACACACACACACACATACACACACACACGATCGCTGTGAATTCCGATTTAGTTTATTAAAGAGATTCCTTAAGGTGAATGTTTCAGAAGCAGAAGAGCATCACGTTTCATCGTTCCGCCGATGCGATCATCGTCGGTCTTCACAAGGGCATGAGCGAGATAGTGAGATAGCATTGAAAGTAACAACAAAGAGTAATTTCAATTTCTGGACACTTTTGATTGCTCCTGCTTTTTTATAGTTCCGCGATCAGTTTTGGAGGAGTGATCGTGTTAAAACGTTGATTAAAGTAACATCAAAAACTGTTGTGCCCTGTAGTAGATTTTATTCTTTGCGTTGCCTTTATGTTTGGTTTCATCAATGATTTTAATATTGTGAACAATTTTTAGTTAAAAATTCGCGAAGAACAGGATAAATATTTTCAGAATAACAAACAAAAAGTAAGTGAAGATGTTAACATATTTTTATTTATCACAAACTATATATATATATATATATATATATATATATATATATATATATATATATATATATATATATATATATATATATATATATATATATATATATATATATATATATATATATATATATATATATATATATATATATATATATATATATATATATATATATATATATATATATATATATATATATATATATATATATATATATATATATATATATATATATATATATATATATATATATATATATATATATATATATATATATATATATATATATATATATATATATATATATATATATATATATATATATATATATATATATATATATATATATATATATATATATATATATATATATATATATATATATATATATATATATATATATATATATATATATATATATATATATATATATATATATATATATATATATATATATATATATATATATATATATATATATATATATATATATATATATATATATATATATATATATATATATATATATATATATATATATATATATATATATATATATATATATATATATATATATATATATATATATATATATATATATATATATATATATATATATATATATATATATATATATATATATATATATATATATATATATATATATATATATATATATATATATATATATATATATATATATATATATATATATATATATATATATATATATATATATAATATATATATATATATATATATATATATATATATATATATATATATATATATATATATATATATATATATATATATATATATATATATATATATATATATATATATATATATATATATATATATATATATATATATATATATATATATATATATATATATATATATATATATATATATATATATATATATATATATATATATATATATATATATATATATATATATATATATATATATATATATATATATATATATATATATATATATATATATATATATATATATATATATATATATATATATATATATATATATATATATATATATATATATATATATATATATATATATATATATATATATATATATATATATATATATATATATATATATATATATATATATATATATATATATATAT